>JAXIVJ010009050.1:0-5000 GCA_036785665.1 Chirona hameri
TATCATTTCAGCTCTCTAATATAAGGCGAACTAGCAGTCATCTCTTTGTATACCGTGATTATTATTTCATCTCTCTAATATAAGGCGAACTAGCAGTCATCTCTTTGTATACCGTGATTATTATTTCATCTCTCGAATATAAGGCGAACTAGCAGTCATCCCTTTGTATACCGTGATTATTATTTCATCTCTCTAATATAAGGCGAACTAGCAGTCACCCCTTTGTATACCGTGATTATTATTTCATCTCTCTAATATAAGGCGAACTAGCAGTCATCTCTTTGTATACCGTGATTATTATTTCATCTCTCGAATATAAGGCGAACTAGCAGTCATCCCTTTGTATACCGTGATTATTATTTCATCTCTCGAATATAAGGCGAACTAGCAGTCATCTCTTTGTATACCGTGATTATTATTTCATCTCTCGAATATAAGGCGAACTAGCAGTCATCCCTTTGTATACCGTGATTATTATTTCATCTCTCTAATATAAGGCGAACTAGCAGTCATCACTTTGTATACCGTAATTCAGCACGTGCGATTACACTTCAAATGCCGTTGTCAGGAGACTCGCAATGCTTCGCAGATGACTCGCAATGCTTCGCAGATGACATGGCATGTGGAGGCAGTAGGTGTTTATTTTCAGCATCATGCTCAACGACATTCAGCGGAATCATTCACAACGCAATCATGCACAGCATCGAGACAGACATTCCTCACATACACAGGCTTACTGACTGATAATGTGTGCGACACTCTGGGTAGGAATCGCACCGTGCTTGTACTCTTGGTGAACGAGAATGCTATTGCTGCCCATGGATATCATATACATTTGTTTTGCGGCAGTCCGGGACAGCGGGAGAGGTGTGAGGGCGGAGGTAGTTTCAGTAGCAGTTAATCTGCCCGATATCAATGGTGTTTTATCATCCCCTGTCCCTCTAGCTATCGGCGTGACGTGTATCGGTACTGATTAGCCCCGGATCTGCGGATCAGGGCCGATTGCGATAGCGTCGCCCGGTCCGCTATCGCTCCCGCTTGTCTGCGCCCCAGGCGACGATTGACGTCACTCAGTGGTTCCCTACCGGCGGCGGGTGGGTCGCCAGCGAGGAGTGTGCCAAGGAGTGTCCGAGGAGTGTGCCGCGGAGTGTGCCAAGGAGTGTGCCAAGGAGTGTTTGAGGAGTGCCCTACGGAGTCCCACATAAGTTTCTGTGTTCGCTGGTACCCCACGGAGGTGCCTGATTCGTGAGGTGTTTGACCGTTCTACATTAGTCGACAGTTCTACAGTAGTCGACAGTTATACAGTAGTCGATGTTTGACCGTTCTACAGTAGTCGACAGTTCTACAGTAGTCGACAGTTCTACAGTAGTCGATGTTTGACCGTTATACAGTAGTCGACAGTTCTACAGTAGTCGACAGTTCTACAGTAGTCGATGTTTGACCGTCCTACAGTAGTCGACAGTTCTACAGTAGTCGACAGTTCTACAGTAGTCGATGTTTGACCGTTCTACAGTAGTCGACAGTTCTACAGTAGTCGACAGTTCTACAGTAGCCGACCGTTCTACAGTAGTCGACAGTTTGGCCGCGCTCAGCTGTCGGTCACAAGGAGCGGTGAGTCTACTACCGCAGACGGGCCAAGCGCAAAGGGCCACTTGCCAGTATCCGGACTGAAGAGACCAAACAGCACGAGATATCCTGAGCCTTCCCACAGCAGCCGGACACGGGTGGCGACAGCGAGATGGCTGGCCGGGTCCTACCTGCACGTCTGCTGACGCTGATGACGCTGACGACGGCGATGCTGTTGGTGATGCTGGTGCCCGTAGCCAGCGGAGTGACCTCCTGTCCTGCCAGCCTCAGCGCCGACACCCTTTGCGAGGGCAGCTACAATGAGGGCGAATGTCCGGGAGGCTATATGTACAAAGAGAACATCCTGGGATGCTCGCTCTGTGGTGGATGTATTCGGCATCGAGGTGAGGGCAGCGCGGCGATTGCAGGGTGGTCTAGGGACGCGTCATTTTTTCTCTCGATAACACCGCCAAGAAATACGAAGTAAAAAAATGACTTAGTAAAAGCGACGCGAGGTTTCACCTCACACGCAAACTTGTAAATCATGAAGCACACAGGTCAATCGCTTTTTTATCAAGACGTAACAAAAGTAGACTGAAATACCGAGACACATACATTTAGCCACAAGAATTGCAAGTAGTAAAACAAACAAAATAAGGACCTATGGTCTCTTAACCAATAATGCCTCAACAAACTGTTTCAATTCTCTCAGCAAATTCCTGTTTTCACAGAAATGCAACAGAAAAGGACCCAACAGTTAACATCTCATTTAACACTCTTGAATGGCGACAGATCTGAACATATCACTCCCGAGTGCCGGCAGGTCTGGATGAGGCCCCACTAGCACTCCCGAGTACCGGCAGGTCTGGACGAGGCCCCGCTAAGACTAACACTCCCGAGTGCCGACAGGTCTGGACGAGGCCCCACTAACACTCCCGAGTGCCGACAGGTCTGGACGAGACCCCACTAACACTCCCGAGTGCCGACAGGTCTGGACGAGACCCCACTAACACTCCCGAGTGCCGACAGGTCTGGACGAGGCCCCACTAACACTCCCGAGTGCCGACAGGTCTGGACGAGGCCCCACTAACACTCCTGAGTGCCGACAGGCCTGGACGAGACCCCACTAACACTCCCGAATGCCGGCAGATCTGGACGAGACCCCACTAACACTCCCGAGTGCCGGCAGGTCTGGACGAGGCCCCACTAACACTCCCGAGTGCCGACAGGTCTGGACGAGGCCTCGCTAACACTCCCGAGTGCCGACAGGTCTGGACGAGGCCCCACTAACACTCCCGAGTGCCGACAGGTCTGGACGAGACCCCACTAACACTCCCGAGTGCCGACAGGTCTGGACGAGGCCCCACTAACACTCCCGAGTGCCGACAGGTCTGGACGAGGCCCCACTAACACTCCCGAGTGCCGACAGGTCTGGACGAGACCCCACTAACACTCCCGAGTGCCGACAGGTCTGGACGAGGCCCCACTAACACTCCCGAGTGCCGACAGGTCTGGACGAGACCCCACTAACACTCCCGAGTGCCGGCAGGTCTGGACGAGACCCCACTAACACTCCCGAGTGCCGACAGGTCTGGACGAGGCCCCACTAACACTCCCGAGTGCCGACAGGTCTGGACGAGACCCCACTAACATTCCCGAGTGCCGGCAGGTCTGGACGAGGCCCCACTAACACTCCCGAGTGCCGACAGGTCTGGACGAGACCCCACTAACACTCCCGAGTGCCGACAGGTCTGGACGAGACCCCACTAACACTCCCGAGTGCCGACAGGTCTGGACGAGGCCCCACTAACACTCCCGAGTGCCGACAGGTCTGGACGAGGCCCCATTAACACTCCCGAGTGCCGGCAGGTCTGGACGAGACCCCACTAACACTCCCAAGTGCCGACAGGTCTGGACGAGACCCCACTAACACTCCCGAGTGCCGACAGGTCTGGACGAGACCCCACTAACACTCCCGAGTGCCGACAGGTCTGGACGAGGCCCCACTAACACTCCCGAGTGCTGACAGGTCTGGACGAGGCCCCACTAAGACTAACACTCCCGAGTGCCGACAGGTCTGGACGAGGACTGCACCGCGCCGGAAGACACACCGGAGATGTCCCGCTACACCGTCTCCATGTCCTCGGGCCGAGCACTAATCACCACCACTGAATGCAGCGACGGCCTGGTGTGTGGCACCGGCGGCAAGTGCGAGGTCAATGACACCCTCTCCACCAAATGCCAGCTGGCCCTGCACACCTACCGTACCAAGGGGCTCGACAAGAAGAAATACCTGTACGAGCCGACGTGCGAGCCGGACGGGACGTTCGCTCCTGTTCAGTGCCAGACGCGGCCGGGGAGCTTCATGTTCTGCTTCTGTGTCGCTGAGAACGGGGACCGTATCGATGGACGCGCTCTCTCCACGGAGAGGGATGCTATGAACTGTGGTGAGTGGCAGGAACAGGGAGCTACAGGGCTCGCTTCATAGCTGGAGAATTGTACAAATGCCAGGGGGTGCTTTTCCACCGCCAGCAGTCCAGCCTAAGTTGGAGCGTGGCGGGGGGGGGGGGGGGGGGGGGAGGGGAGGGGGAGGGGGGGGGGGGGGGAGGGGAGTGCCAAGTTAGCCCAACCCATTTCTTCCATTAACTTGCCAACCGCCAAATTTCAATGAATTTTGTTTGTACTTTATAGATCAGCTATTTCAATATATTATTCAGGATCAGTTTTAGTGTGAGTTGAGCCTGCACAGTCCTATATATGCCTGAAGTCATTTTGTGTAGTATATCTTCTTACTTTTTGCATTTTAGTGCATTGCATCCACCCAGTGAGAGAGGTTTAAAACAAAGGTAGAGTCCTAGGGGTGGAAAGGACATGAAAGTAGAAGAGACTTACAATTATTGTTGAGCATCTCTAAAAATGTTTTGTCTTACTTTTACTAAAGAAAGACAAAAGGCTTGACTGCTTACGTTTCATCTTTCACAACAGGACCTACAATCTTGGTCTGGAAAATAATAGAGAACTGTCAAATATGGGTGACTGGACAGCTCAGTGTGGGCACAAATTGAAATACAAACAAAACATCTTCTAATATGTACAATTGGATTAATATAGGTGGGACTGTGATTGGAGTCAACACACAAATAAAATGAACACTTCTTATTCTTATATTGAATGAATCACTATTAGTTATCCTGAAACACACATAGAAACTTATACATTTATATTTAGCATCAGCATCGTAACATGATAATTGCATATTACTGGAATGAGTCAATTGACATCCCTACTCAGCAATTTCCACTTCAACCTAATGGGATAGGTCAAAGGGCAGAATTCAAATACTAAATAGGATTGGTATGGAAGTGATAGGAATTAGTAACTTACCTATTTAGGTTTAGGCAGGGGAAAGATCCCAATTCAACACTGTCAACAAG
>JAXIVJ010009050.1:12500-40000 GCA_036785665.1 Chirona hameri
CTGTAAGTAACGCTGTGTTGCACGCCTAGTGATCGCGGCTCAGGTATCAACTAGGCACCATTGCAGGTCCCTTCTTGGTCTGGTTTGGCTAGGATAAGTCCACTTTGAACCTATTGTGACATTACGCAGAAATGGGATGAGGAAGATGATAAGATATGCATAGTATTCACTCGAGTTCGAAATAGCGAATTGCGCAACGATCAGTGGGTTCATGGTGAATGACTTAATATTATTTTAAACAAACAACAACACAAAATCACTGAATGTTTTCTTTGATGGCAAGATGAGAATGTCCCGTTCCCCATTGTCTCCCCGATTCTATATTGCTAATAAAGTATGCAGTGGCGATAGTCATGCCACTGAAGGTTTTAGCTCCTATCTAACTAACTATACCCGCTTCAATGTTGACAACCCTCACCTCCCCGCAGACGTCGCCAGCTATTTTCCTGGCGACTACGATCGCCTGTGTGAGTCTATGAACAAGATCGCCTCCGATGTTGAGAAGCTGATGACTGCGCGCGGCATGGAGACCTCGAACATGTACCGCGAATGTGACTCGGACGGCGGCTATGGCGCCAAGATCTGCACCGCCGAGGATCAGATGTACGAACATGTCGTATATAGAGATATATTATATGTATATATATATATATATATATATATATATATATATATATATATATATATATATATATATATATATATATATATATATATATATATATATATATATATATATATATATATATATGTGTGTGTGTGTGTGTGTGTGTGTGTGTGTGTGTGTGTGTGTGTGTGTATGTGTATATGTGTATTCTATGTTGCCCGTGTGTGTTCTGCCCGTGTTACCATTAGAAAGTGAAGGTTATACCTGATTACAGGTGCCGGTGCCGAGACAAGGCCGGTAACGCCATTGCACCCTATGTGGTGGACAGCTCTCACGCGGAAGCCAACATCATGAACTGCCGTGAGTTAACAACTGCACAGTGCACACAGTCGTATTACACAGAGAGGAATGCACTGATCTCAGTGAACGGTGCCGAATGAACGACCTCTGAACCGGCGTGTGTTACTAAACGTGACGAACAGACGAGTGTTGCTAAACGTGACGAACAGACGAGTGTTGCTAAACGAGACGAACAGACGAGTGTTGGTAAACGTGACGAACAGACGAGTGTTGCTACACGTGACGAACAGACGAGTGTTGCTACACGTGACGAACAGACGTGTGTTGCTAAACGTGACGAACAGACGAGTGTTGCTAAACGTGACGAACAGACGAGTGTTTCTAAACGAGACGAACAGACGAGTGTTGGTCAACGTGACGAACAGACGAGTGTTGCTACACGTGACGAACAGACGAGTGTTGCTACACGTGACGAACAGACGAGTGTTGCTAAACGTGACGAAAAGACGAGTGTTGCTAAACGTGTCGAACAGACGAGTGTTGCTAAACGTGACGAACAGACGAGTGTTGCTAAACGTGACGGCTGGCGTGTGTTGCTAAACGTGACGAACAGACGAGTGTTGCTAAACGTGACGAACAGACGAGTGCTGCTAAACGTGACGAACAGACGAGTGTTGCTACACGTGACGAACAGACGAGTGTTGCTAAACGTGACGAACAGACGAGTGTTGCTAAACGTGACGGCTGGCGTGTGTTGCTAAACGTGACGAACAGACGTGTGTTGCTACACGTGATGAACATACGAGTGTTGCTACACGTGGCGGCTGACGCGTGTTTGTAAACGTGGCGGCTGACGTGTGTGGCTAAACGTGACGAACAGACGAGTGTTGCTACACATGACGAACAGACGTGTGTTGCTACACGTGACGAACAGACGTGTGTTGCTAAACGTGACGGCTGACGTGTGTTGCTAAACATGACGAACAGACGAGTGTTGCTACACGTGACGAACAGACGAGTGTTGCTAAACGTGACGAACAGACGAGTGTTGCTACACGTGACGAACAGACGAGTGTTGCTACACGTGACGAACAGACGTGTGTTGCTAAACGTGACGAACAGACGAGTGTTGCTACACGTGACGAACAGACGAGTGTTGCTACACGTGACGAACAGACGAGTGTTGCTACACGTGACGAACAGACGTATGTTGCTAAACGTGACGAACAGACGAGTGTTGCTACACGTGATGAACAGACGAGTGTTGCTAAACGTGACGAACAGACGAGTGTTGCTAAACATGACGAACAGACGTGTGTTGCTAAACATGACGAACAGACGAGTGTTGCTACACGTGACGAACAGACGAGTGTTGCTAAACATGACGAACAGACGTGTGTTGCTAAACATGACGAACAGACGAGTGTTGCTAAACGTGACGAACAGACGAGTGTTGCTAAACATGACGAACAGACGAGTGTTCCTACACGTGACGAACAGACGAGTGTTGCTACACGTGACGAACAGACGATTGTTGCTAAACATGACGAACAGACGAGTGTTCCTACACGTGACGAACAGACGAGTGTTGCTAAACGTGACGAAAAGACGAGTGTTGCTAAACGTGTCGAACAAACGAGTGTTGCTAAACGTGACGAACAGACGAGTGTTGCTACACGTGACGAACAGACGAGTGTTGCTAAACGTGACGAAAAGACGAGTGTTGCTAAACGTGTCGAACAAACGAGTGTTGCTAAACGTGACGAACAGACGAGTGTTGCTAAACGAGACGAACAGACAAGTGTTGGTAAACGTGACGAACAGACGAGTGTTGCTACACGTGACGAACAGACGAGTGTTGCTACACATGACGAACAGACGAGTGTTGCTAAACGTGACGAACAGACGAGTGTTGCTAAACGTGACGAACAGACGAGTGTTGCTAAACGAGACGAACAGACAAGTGTTGGTAAACGTGACGAACAGACGAGTGTTGCTAAACGTGACGAACAGACGAGTGTTGCTAAACGTGACGAAAAGACGAGTGTTGCTAAACGTGTCGAACAAACGAGTGTTGCTAAACGTGGCGAACAGACGAGTGTTGTTAAACGTGACGAACAGACGAGTGTTGCTACACGTGACGAACAGACGAGTGTTGCTAAACGTGACGGCTGGCGTGTGTTGCTAAACGTGACGAACAGACGTGTGTTGCTACACGTGACGAACAGACGTGTGTTGCTACACGTGACGAACAGACGAGTGTTGCTAAACGTGACGAACAGACGAGTGTTGCTAAACGTGACGAACAGACGTGTGTTGCTACACGTGACGAACAGACGAGTGTTACTACACGTGACGAACAGACGAGTGTTGCTAAACGTGACGAACAGACGAGTGTTGCTAAACGAGACGAACAGACGTGTGTTGCTAAACATGACGAACAGACGAGTGTTGCTAAACGTGACGGCTGACGAGTGTTGCTAAACGTGACGAACAGACGTGTGTTGCTAAACGTGTCGAACAGACGAGTGTTGCTAAACATGACGAACAGACGAGTGTTGCTTTACACGGCGTGAACTGTCGTGTGCTCTTACACACGCCGAGTGGTCTCTACCTGCCATTCCCCATCCTACGTAATGTATATCGCAGCCTTTGCTCCATTCCGTTTCCGGTGGATATTTGTAACACGACATTACCGATAGCCGGCCGACTGTGCCAGCAGTGGCCCTGAGCTGGGCATGAGCTGATCCACAGTGAGCTGAGCCACAGTGGTCCATGGTGAGCTGAGCCACAGTGGTCCATGGTGAGCTGAGCCACATTGGTCCATGTGAGCTGAGCCACAGTGGTCCATGTGAGCTGAGCCACAGAGGTCCATGGTGAGCTGAGCCACTGTGGTCCATGGTGAGCTGAGCCACAGTGGTCCATGGTGAGCTGAGCCACAGTGGTCCATGGTGAGCTGAGCCACAGTGGTCCATGGTGAGCTGAGCCACAGCGGTCCATGGTGAGCTGAGCCACAGTGGTCCATGTGATCTGAGCCACAGTGGTCCATGTGAGCTGAGCCACATTGGTCCATGGTGAGCTGAGCCACAGTGGTCCATGTGAGCTGAACCACAGTGGTCCATGGTGAGCTGAGCCACGGTGGTCCATGGTGAGCTGAGCCACAGTGGTCCATGGTGAGCTGAGCCACAGTGGTCCATGTGAGCTGGGCCACAGTGGTCCATGGTGAGCTGAGCCACAGTGGTCCATGGTGAGCTGAGCCACAGTGGTACATGGTGAGCTGAGCCACAGTGGTCCATGTGAGCTGAGCCACAGTGGTCCATGGTGAGCTGAGCCACAGTGGTCCATGGTGAGCTGAGCCACAGTGGTCCATGGTGAGCTGAGCCACAGTGGTCCATGGTGAGCACTGCACATTGGCGCGGTGTTTAGGAACACTCATACAGAGCGTGGTATCCGCCTGTGACTCCCAGTGGTGCAGTGTCAGTGATATGCCGCTCTAACGGAGGTGCGAACGCACAATGAGACCGATGTTTTTTTAATGGAATCAAAGAGAAGTTTCCATTTTTACAGATTCAGTATCAGATAGGCATCGCTTGTGTCGTGGAATGCTCCAAAATACGATAGAAAAAGTTGCGTGCATAAATTTTCTCATAATGTATTTTTTACATGTAAGTTTTTTTTTATAAAGCCACTGAAAGATGAGAACAGTGCAAACACGTAATATTCATCAGTTGAAGATGACTTCATTACGGCTCGCGAGTCCTCACTGAATACGGGATTGTTAGCACATATAAGCGGCCGAACCGACCGACCATAACGCATTTGAGGAGCTTATATCTTTAGCATCCCGCATCCGATTGACAAGCGGTCTTAGCCATCTGATAGCCCCATTCAATCAATTATGTTATTGACATGTTTTGTCTCACGTGAGGGGTCAGCATGGCGCGTGGCACGTGTCTCGTCAGGGGCATCAGAAAAAGTTATCCTGCTATAGCTGAGTAACGGCTGGACTGATTAAGCTGAAATTTGGTGTGTGGTTTAAGACCACACTACTAGCAATGTCGCGCAAGTCAAACTCTGGGTCACACTGCACGTGCGCACGTGCACACCCCTGTTCCGTAACTCAGAAGCGGCTCCAACGATTAAGCTGTGTTTCCTGCAGAGCCAATGCCCAATTTCCTTGCTATCGGGTTTCTACGGGCTCGCTCGTCCTTCGCCGAGTAAGGCGTCTTACTGGTTTATCTTCATATTTGAGGTTTATCTTTAACATCTGTATGCTGCAAAGATATTCTTATCTTTGCATCCTGCAGGGTGCAAAGATGCAGGTCGAGATTTAAGTTTATTTTAATATTGTCAAATATGAATATATGAAATCCTTCGAGTTTTCTCGGGCAGATACAAACTTTGTGAGTGTCTCAGCAAAAAAAAACTCATAACACTCACACTGCAAAGATATTCTTATCTTCCCTGGAAAACTCGAAATATTCTATATATCAGTATACCTATTCATGCCGTTGGTAGTCTCATTGAATGAATAAAATAATTACATGTATGTATAATATACAAAGATGTCGATACCAAAACTTTTTAAAACTTTTCAGAAATGTTTCAGAATCTTTTCAGCGCAATAATCCCTCGTGGAAACGGCTAATGTTAAATATAAATTGAAAACTAGTTATGACTTCGCATTTATGTGAACTTTTAACATAACAGAAGCCTATTATATAATTGGAATTTGTATCAACGCTTGCGGAACTATGGATTACATGATTCTCATAAACTGAGCACAGCGATTCGCTATATGCTCTACAAATCCCATCCTTATATATGAATCAGTGCATTTATATCAACACGGTTCGCAGGATACGCGTACTATTCAATATATTTGTCTGGGAAATTGTATTTATTTGGAATTTTGCACCACTGGATTGAAATTCTCTACACACGTTTCGACTTAGCGACCCAGCCTTCCCTGGACACCTCTAGTACCTCAAATACCATCCAGCACTGGCCGAATCTGAGAAACGCTATGGTCATTCGTCTTCTCGGTCACAATGGATAATTCCGCATCTGCGAGAAGCTTAACAGTTCCTGGAGCATACTGAACTGAATGTGTCGGGGGCGAGGACTTAGACATCTGATACCGTTCTCTGTATTGCAGGCCTTGCTTCTTGGGTTACAATCTGAGGTCAATTTCACAAAGCAAAACAAATGTGTAATTGCAAAGAATTTCTTTGTTATTACAAATCATTTTTACACATGTTTGCAGTTTGGATTTCACAAAACTTCGGGGCAGTAAATCTCAATTTACTATTTACAAACTAGTTTACAAAGATATTGTCTATAGGAATGTTTACAATTACACATGTTCTATTTCTCAAAGGTTGACGGAAGTGAGGAAATGTTTGCAATTACAAACTTGTAATTCCAGTGGGTCAGAGGTTCTGAATTTCAGAAACTGCATTGATAGTTGACGTTGAGGTTATTTTCCTGGTGAGGTTGTTACGTTGCCGAGGTTGTTAGGGACTAGAGTAATTATTTAGTTTATACCAGAGTTCGCCATGGGCTGGGATGGCCCAATAGGCCATGGGCTGGGCCTGGACCGGGCATCAACTTTAAGGAAATCAATGGGCTCTGGATTGGCCTAGGCCTGACAATTTTGATGTTTAACTTTCACAATTGAGAGACAATTGAAAGTTTTTGTTATTTATTTTAGGGGTCAAAAACCCAAAATTTCGGAAATTCGAGATTGCCATTTTAAAGAGAATGCTATTTTCTATCTTTCATTATTTTGTTTGCATTTTGCTTCAAAACTCTGGTTTCTACGATTTTTTCCAATATATATAGTTTTTCCACCAACATGACGTCATCAAAACATCATTATCTCTCAAACTACTTAACAAATTTCACGGAAATGTTTACAGCATACGTATAATTGTTGTAAACTCATCTACTGGAAATTTCTGCAAGATCCGCTGCATGTGTTAACAGTTATGCAAGAACAACCTCAGGAGGGGAGGGGTCTGACAGCCCCTGTAGGGCGAGGGTTAAAGGGAATAGTTCATCTTTAACATGGGGTTTTGAACTGAGATCGCAGATTCATTACGCTTCGTGTCCTATGCTAATGCGAACATTTAGGCGGACAGACACAACGAATAGAGCTATCAACACAAAACTCCGGGTACCGTCTCCTACATCAATGTTACGTCTTCCGTGCAGAAATGAAGCAATTTCGTCGAAAATATTTGGAGATAAAGCCTATTTAGTGACGTCACTACACACGAGTTTGACGGACAAATCAGCCAAACTTGAACAAACCGTACAAAGGCCATTTTTAAAAGGAAATAATGACCTTTTCCCACAAAAATGGAGTTAGCACTTGAAATCGCCAGACGAGACCAAAATATATTTCAAATTCATCACATTTTGCATGAAAACTTTCCTACCGAAAGATATTTCAAGTTATAGTTGATAAGCGTTCCACACTTTTAACGATCGGTACTTGCAAGTACTTTTGGTCCTCATCAAACTGCGGGCTTTTCCCGTATTGTTTTTTTACGCAATGGAGTGGAAAATATATTGTACGTTCTGCTTGTTGTGATTATATGCCCGGCGATCTTCTAAAACTAACAGCGATTGGAAAAAGTGGCAATAAAATCGGAAGCTCATCGATGCACATCAACGGCGGCATAGTTAGTGGTTGCGACCCTCAATTTTTGAAAATCGATTCATTTGTTTTCAACATTAGGAGTTTTGTATAATTTGTCTGTGGCTGTATATAACACTATACTTTATATTATCATGAAAAATATTAATTTTTCCAAAAAAAAATAACAAACAATTACACAAAACTGGCAATTAAATCGGAAGCTCATCGATGCACATCGACGGCGACCTATTTAGCGTCGGCGATTTGTTTACAAAGTCATTGTCATGCTTCTCGGCGCACTTAACCATTGTGGCGAGTTGTTCCTGATTAGTATACCTAAGTCTCGTAGCAGGCTTTGTTAATGACGTCACTGGTGCCATTCTTGTGTAGCATTGCAAAATATATCTGATTTTGGGTTGAAAGCTAATTCAAGACTTATTCAAATTATTGTTTTTAAGTTTGAATTTTCTTGTTAATCATTATTAAAGGTATTTTATCACTGTATTTCATAGTAGTTGACACTTCAGAAACTTATGACATAATAATATTGTATCCAATATGTATTTCCCTCGCCTTTTGCTATTGTGACGCAGTGCCGAGTGCTTTCCGAATACTTGCTTGCCTGGGGTTCAAATCATTCCGCCCTTATTTCATTCGAGTTGGTATAGTTTGCATGTTGTTGTTATTCATGACTTATAGTCAGTCATGCATCACGGATGCTTCACGGATTGCTTCACGGATCAGTTTGATCGGAAACGTCACAGAGCCTCCAAAAATGCCGCACTGGATGTAAACAATGGTAGGGAAGGACGAATTTGTAAATGACCTTCATGAAGTACACAAGGTACTTGTTTTGTATTTTTTCCAAACTTACAACTTTGAATTTGAGAATCATTTTATTTAATTCTTAAATTTAAATAGCCTAAGAAATTGCCTAAGAAAGGCCTAAGAAATTGTTGCTAACAAAATCAAAAGGTCATTATTTCCCTTTAAGGCAAAATGCAATACAAAACAAGAGTTAAATACCAAGGGCTACGAAATGGCTATTTCTGATTTGGGATTTTTTAAATCCCAAAAATGGGAAAAATGGGGAAAAATGCCCTCAAAATCTAAATTTTTAACTTTATTTAAAAAAAAAACGGAATATATGTCGGAGAACTACATATGGACCATACCCAAATACAATTTCAAAGCAACATCGTTATTTTTGACTAGATTTATGGGTCCTAAAGTATGAGTAACTCATGACCTCATATTTTGGATTTACCTTTTTGGGGCTTTTAATGACCACATGAAGACAAATGAATGCCAGTACTATATTCCTGAGACAACCCTGGTCTAGGAACATGCCTTCTTTATTTATATTTATCAATTTCAAATTTTTACCATCAGTTTTAAGTTTTAAAGTTGCATCCCTAATTTTCAGCGCTATTTGACAGTTCGAAATTTAGGAAAACTATTACAAACTTGATACCTATCGATAGACAATGCAATGCTTTATCATACGGTGTCATGGTTTTCTTAAACTGGAAACAATGTTTTCAGAAAATGGTCTTAAGTTCACTGAAATTCCACATATAGTGATTTCACAAAACTGCATGTCTGATTTCCGACGCAAAGTGACGGTTCGAAATTTAATTAAATTTAGTCAAAGGTGATGCAGAATGATATTTTAATGTAGTATCGCGTGGTATCAGTTTTTGTTGTTGTAAAGAGAAACGATTTTGTTCCATAAAGGGATCAAACTTCATTAACCAACGACTTACTGGGGGGGGGGCTATTTTTGGCACCCCCTCACGTTATTTTGCAATAACTCCTAAATTAACACAAGTATCGTCACTAAAATTGCAGTACCTTCTCTCACATCAATTCTACACATGCTGTCCAAAGGAAAAATATGAGGTGATGATAGGTCAACCGGAATTAACATCAGAGTGACATCATGTTCTTCGGTTTTTGTTGAAAAATAATGGGTTGCGGAAAACGCTGTCAAAGGTACAATGTTAGAGATTAATTCAATTGTCTTAAATCAAATTACTTACAATAGACAAATAACTGCGGTGTCGGATTTTTGTGTTTTTTTCTTCAAAATTTTGAGAAATCCAAATACATTTGTTTGTTTTAACAATTTAAAAAAAAATCAGAATTATCCAAAAACCGGAATATATGTTATGGAAACGTATTCGGTGAATATGTGTACCAAATTTGAAGTGGATATCTTCACAAATGACTGACTTATGACCTTTAAATGACAAAAATCGACCACCTCTCAGCATTAACAATGCATAAAAAATGAATTTTCGTTTTTGCTTCTTACTTCTATTTATATGGAACAAACAATGTTCTAAGGTGATTTTTCGCGTTTTAGACGAAAACAAACCCATACACATCTGTTACAACGCCTAATGACCGTAATCTGCAGTTTGACCTCGTGACCTGGGATGACCTTGACCTGATGGAAGCGATACCCACCCTCAAATTAGGTCCAACTTCAAATTAGTACGATGTTAAAGCGTTACGCGCATGGTGCCCCCCCCCCATGTTTTCCTGGATCCGCCTATGCGCAATATATCAAATTTAACAAATTACAGCATATAATGCTCACATGTGACGTTCATGTCGTCCCAAACAATCACGAACAGCACATATTACTTTCCAGAAAATCCCCCCATTTTACATTCCCTGAATACGCCTATTATTTTGTGTTTTGTTTATCATTTTATATATGAAAGACCAGTACATTTGAAGCTCAAAAACGTTTAGAGCATGAAAATCGGTCGAGCCACGTAGTCGCAATGACCTTTAAAAAAACACCCAAAATTTTCGGATTTTTTGCCCCCTGGCCACTTCCTTTTTAAACAAAACAAAAAATATGGGGTCCAAAAAGAGAGATCTTGTCATGACGAATCGAATGGCGTTTTCCCCATCGAAATCGACCGAGCGGTTCTCGAGATCTCTGTGGGGGGTGGGGGGGGGGGGGGGGGGAGGGGGCAGAATCTGCCCCCCCCAGGTTAACGTAATTCTGGCCGCCCGCAGAGAATAGGGCTAACTTCTCAAATTTTCCTTTTTTTAACTTTCTTGATTTTGTTTTTGACGTCACGTCACTCGTGATTTGTGACGACACTTTTTATTTTGACTATGGTCGTGATGTCACCACTACAGGGACATGAGCTTAATTGTTTTAGTTCTTAATATTTTTGTTGGTTCATTTCGTTTTTTTTATAAGAAAACAAATATTTACATTATGAAAAATTATCCTTGTTTTTATGAACCCCCCAAAATTGATACCTTAAAAAATTGTCCCCCACCCCATTGGTAACTCAGAGGTGGTGAATGTTTGTGAAATAGGTTTTTGTGAGGTTTGCAATATTTTCTTGCGTTTGTAATTGCAAAAATGTGTAATTACTAACTTCTTTGTGAAATTGGCCTCTGTTTGGTGTTCATACTAAATATGTCTCTCGCTGCGAAACTCTGTAATGCTGTATTGAGGCTGATATGCTCCCTCCCACCTTATTCGCCAGGTTGCGCCAGGGACCATCACGATAACGATCCCATCTCCCAAATGCTATCAACCGTGAGGTGCGATACAACAGGTGAGTTTCGAGACACGAATGGTGAGATCGGAGACACGACAGGTGAGTTCGGAGACACGACAGGTGAGTTTCGAGACACGACAGGTGAGTTTCGAGACACGACAGGTGAGTTTCGAGACACGACAGGTGAGTTCGGAGACACGACAGGTGAGTTTTGAGTCACGACAGGTGAGCTTTGAGACACGACAGGTGAGTTTCGAGACATGACAGGTGAATTTTGAGTCACGACAGGTGAGTTTCGAGACACGACAGGTGCGTTTCGAGACACGACAGGTGAGTTTCGAGACACGAATGGTGAGATCGGAGACACGACATGTGAGTTCGGAGACACGACATGCGAGTTCGGAGACACGACAGGTGAGTTCGGAGACACGACAGGTGAGATACGAGCCACGAATTGTGAGTTCGGAGACACGACTAGCTCGGATGAAGTAGCTCCAGTGAAATCACGCCGGCATAATGCACGATGACACCGCTGCATATCTATGCACTTTATTTACTGGCAAATATCAACTCAGCTGAACAGTTTATGCTACCATCTCCTCAACGTACAGGTCCCGCTCGACTTAGGCTCTCGCTCATGAGCTGCACAGTGTACCCGACGCGCTCGACTTAGGCTCTCCCTTATGAGCTGTACAGTGTACCCGACGCGCTCGACTTAGGCTCTCGCTTATGAGCTGTACAGTGTACCCGACCCGCTCGACTTAGGCTCTCCCTTATGAGCTGTACAGTGTACCCGACGCGCTCGACTTAGGCTCTCCCTTATGAGCTGTACAGTGTACCCGACGCGCTCGACTTAGGCTCTCCCTTATGAGCTGTACAGTGTACCCGACCCGCTCGACTTAGGCTCTCCCTTATGAGCTGTATAGTGTACCCGACCCGCTCGACTTAGGCTCTCCCTTATGAGCTGTACAGTGTACCCGACGCGCTCGACTTAGGCTCTCCCTTATGAGCTGTACAGTGTACCCGACCCGCTCGACTTAGGCTCTCCCTTTATGAGCTGTACAGTGTACCCGACCCGCTCGACTTAGGCTCTCCCTTATGAGCTGTATAGTGTACCCGACGCAGGCCATGCAAACCGTAACCTCTACTCTCGGACCGGCAGGGAATTACGCTCCCGAGCAGTGTGACGGCTCTACCTGCTACTGTGTGGACGAGTGGGGAGAGAGGAACTCTCTCAACATCCATACCAATACGGATGTGGGAGACCTCGC
Organism: Chirona hameri; assembly: GCA_036785665.1. Lineage (NCBI taxonomy): Eukaryota > Metazoa > Arthropoda > Thecostraca > Balanomorpha > Balanidae > Chirona > Chirona hameri. Next base: position 24,861 of record JAXIVJ010009050.1, read on the forward strand.
TCGCTGCTGCCTGCGCTGCCTGAAGAAAAACTCACTCGACTGTACAACCGACAAGAGCTGGCAAAAAGTCTGTCCCGAAGACTATTCGGATTATACGGTAGAAGAATGGCCACTGGTTCCAGAGTGGCATGAGACGGTGTGAAACATGCGGCTTGGCTTTCTAGTTATCATATTCGGTAGTTCCATGCATCGGCGCAGTGCATTACTGGAGCTGCCTGTTTAGCATAAATATGTTGCGAAGTGGTTTAATTAGTCTAAAAATAGACACGGCTTGCGGAGGCAAACAAGAGCAGACGATTAATGCGCGCCGAAGTTTATATGTAAAACATAAATTTGCAGAATAATTGTGTGCATCTGTTAACGGTTTCGTTTGGTATAGCTGTTCATATTATGTAGCAATTATGCGATCCATTACGACTATATCCTCGATTCGATTGTTTTTTTTAACAAATAGTTCATAAAAGATAAAGCAACCTAAACCTATGTAGATGGTAGCTCACATAACATAGTCAAAGAATAATAACATCAATACGCGGGAAAAGATGTACATGTACCGGAGGGGATTTACGGATGCTTTCTGTATGTTGTGTCAGTGAATATTTTCCATAGTCAATTTTGTTATATGAGGCAGGTATCTGATTATTTATATTGTACTTACTCGTATTTAACTAGGTAGGTTCTACTCAGTGAGATACTATGCACGCACCATCTATCTATACAATTGAGGTTTTAGTGGCGGTGCAAAATTAGGATGGTTCAATAATACATAAAACAGAAAAAACTGCAATGGTATGTCGCTGCGAAATATTTCGGAACTTATTAAGTCTTCGAAGGCACACAATATTAACTTTTTCAAATAATAATGCGGTAAAATCATCATGACTGCAGGAACCCCAAGTTAAGAATCATTAGAAGTTTTACAACGATTCTTAAAACACCTCAGCAGCTATCTGTAGGCGTAGTTGTTATTTTCAACCCGACCTTCCCAACGACTGGCAACCAGCGTGGGCGGCCGAAAATTCCGGGGACCGCCGTGTGACGTCACCGCGCCAGGAGGCGCTGATTGGCGGAGAGCTGGAGGGCGGTGTCGGGGCGTGCTGGCGTCGCTCGCGGCGTCACCGCACTGCCCGACGGTCGCGCTCTGCTGCAGCTCAGTTGGCAGGCAGCGCGTCACCGCGGTCACCGAGACCTCCCCTGCTCCGGTGACAGCGCAGCGCAGGTGAGTTGCCAGGTACTCACGAGGGTAGGAAATGGTTGGTCGGAATTGGGTAATTATTTGCTGATGTATTGGTTACTGAAAGGCAGCTACATATTACACATTGTGTAAGACCGGACTTCCAGGGAATCCTGAGCGTCGGCCTTTTCTGGGTCAAGGGGTGCAGAAAATGTTACTTTTAAGAGTCGGTGAAACCGTGTGCACATTGCACTGCCAAGCGTCAAACTGCACTTTCTAAAAATAGGTTTGCTTTAACCCTATTTGTAACAGGCTCCTGGCTACCACTATTTGTAATAGGAGGGAGGAGGGGGGGGGGGCAGATTCCGCCCCCGCCCCCGGATATCTCGAGATCCACCTGTCCGATTTTCACAAATCAAACAGCGTTTGATTCCTCTCAACACGATCTACATTTATACACAAATACATTTCCTAAATCTTTGATAGGGGGCCAACAGGGGGGGGGGCAAAAACTACAAATCTTAGAGGTATTTTTGATCCTACACAGCTGTCATGTTTATCAACTGATTTTAACGCAACTTATGGAGATCGATAGAGATTGAATTGGCGATTGAAATATGGCAGTTACTTTTACAAATTCAAAAATCATAGGCGTTTGCAGGTCACTCAATATGGGGTGAAGTAAATGCGTAATAAAACCGTTTTTTTAATAAATGAAATGGTGCGTTATTGTTACATCAGACAAAACACTTATATAGCATATTGTTTGCCATAGGCGGTGCCAGGTTAGTGAAAATGGGAGGCCAAATAGAGAAAATATTAACCGCATGCAAGTTGCTACCCAACAATATAAATAAGTTACTGATCGTACATAGTTCCTTTTGCATGTTGTACTTCATCATAGCCGTATCCAGGATCCAAACTGGAGAGGCACGATACTTTTTGATAGGTGTATTCTCCGCTATTATGGTACTTACTAGTCAACAGTGACTATTTCACTTACAACTGCAATTCACATTTGTTACACCCCCCCTTTTTACCCTACCTGGACTCGCCTATTATCTTATAATAGTTTGTATAGTACCCTCTGGTGCGTGTTTCATCCGAAAACTGCAGTATGTTATGCCACTGTAGGCCCATGCATCTTAGTTTCCTTGCAATAATATGACCCCCTTTATTCAATTCTTGAGCATGCCTCTGCAAAAAAAAATGACTTCATTCCCTCTCCTGGCCTCATATATGCATATATCATTATACACTAACCGTCTATTGCGCCGTTATCGCTGGCATATCGTAATCAAATTATGCAAATAATGGAAGGAGAAGCTATCTTTCACATCTTTATAGCTATAATTGCCCCTTACATCGCTCTATTGACTGGTCGCCAAGCGTTTCATACTTCCTGGAAACCTCTCCTTTTTAAGTCTCTGGAACCGCCTCTGCGTGCTATTTTTATTATAGTTCATCAACAACAACTAATTTGCACTTGTTTCAATCACCGTAAACCGATGTAACTCCTTCATACTTGAGGCAGTTAGGAAAATCCGTGAACATCGCATTTCCGTATTATCGCCAAATATCGCCGAAGAACCATACAAAACGGGCCCTGGAACCGCCTCTGTTCAAGGTAAGAACTAAAAAAATTGACTTCATATGTGGAAATATATTTTGGGAAAGTCTTAAAATTTCATGGGCATGCTTCCAGCGGTTCCGGAGATATCTGCGAAAAACCTGCGGGGTGGGGGGGGGGGGTATCCCCCTCCCCTGTTACGAATAGGGTTAAGTGCTAATAACTGCAGTTTCAGCTTAAAATTCCGGCATGACGGCAGTTTCGGACATGGAGAAAGGGGAGGGCTTAAGTCCAATATTTATCGTTTGTAGTGAGACATTGTATGTCTATTTTGATTATGAGCACTGCTATAAAAACGCGCTATTCACATAAGGGCGAGACATGAACTTTCACTATTTATGAGTGAGACAGGCACAAAAGCGACAATAACTTAGCTTAGCTTAATAGCTTTTATAGCTTATTTATTTATACATTTTGTTTAATCTGCTTTATGGGTCTTTTACCCATTTGTACTGTTGACTGTAAAATTTATATAATGCTGCAAAAACTGCAACGGTGTTCGAGTGTACCAACTTTTGTCCAAAAATGCTTCTTCATGAATGTGTCAACAGACGATATCGGCCCACATTTCGAACATTCTTTCAGCGAATCTGCATTAGCGTCCTTTCGCTTTTGTCTCCCAAATAAAAATGTATACAGCCAATTGCCTATAATTTAGCTAACATTGATGCTGAGCATCTGTCAACAGACCGAGTGACTTCCCTACTCCAGAGAATATCGCACTGTTGTGTCCGTGTGGCGCGAGCCGATGACCAACATGTGTTCACACATCGACATCGGATGTGATACTTGGTCCCAGTACATCGTTAGCTCTGAACTTATGCGATCCGATAAGGCATGTGTTGTCCAATAAGCGATGTCGAGTGGTCACTTTGAACCCATCTGCTCCATTAGTTAGTAGACCAGAGTTCAGACGGTGCCACCTCGAACACAAGCATCAAATGTGCTGCTATGGCCCGCTGACCTTACTCGGGACACGCGTATCCGAAGCGGCCGGGTAACATCAGATGTGCTGCTATGGCCCGCTGACCTTACTCGGGACACGCGGTGCCAAAGCGGCCGGGTAACATCAAATGTGCTGCTATGGCCCGCTGACCTTACTCGGGACACGCGGTGCCGAAGCGGCCGGGTAGCATCAAATGTGCTGTTATGGCCCGCTGACCTTACTCGGGACACGCGGTGCCGAAGCGGCCGGGTAACATCAAATGTGCTGTTATGGCCCGCTGACCTTACTCGGGACACGCGGTGCCGAAGCGGGTCTCCGGGTAACATCAAATGTGTTGCTATGGCCCGCTGACCTTACTCGGGATACACGCGGTGCCGAAGCGGCCGGGTAACATCAAATGTGCTGCTATGGCCCGCTGACCTTACTCGGGACACGGTGCCGAAGCGGCCGGGTAACATCAAATGTGCTGCTATGGCCCGCTGACCTTACTCGGGACACGCGGTACCGAAGCGGGTCTCCGGGTTATAGTCGGGGGTAGTGAAGATACATTGAACCGATTCCTACTAATCCCCTCCTATCTTCTGTCAGTTTTTAGCGCAATGTGTATTTAATTATGTGCTTTGCACTCCGAAAAATGACCCCATGTCCGGTTGTCATTCTTGTCAAATAATTACGGGATTTGTTTTTTTCATTTCGGATCCTTAGCAGTGACTACTGAGTTTTAGGTGACATTTCACAACTTGCTAGTCATCCCAGTCAAGGGAAATATTTCACACTAGTTAGGGTTTGAACCATTGTAGAGCTGAACAACCCCTCCTCCCCAGCGATGAAAAGGAGCTATAGAGAATAACCAAGATGAACAATGGTTTGTCTAAACAAATTTGTCCGCCCGTGGTAACTCGTTCGGAAGAGCTCTCGACTTACTGTTTGACTCACCCTGGCGAGGTGGGTGCGAGACGCTAGGGCTCTTTCGCTGTTTGTTCCTGGCGAGGATGACCTGCGCGGCAGATGACAGTGGCCGCAGACAGGGTCCGAAGAGCCAGCAGGCCGGGCGAACCGTCCTCAGTCGTTAGAAAAGTAAAACTTTCGCCACTAAATTCTGCCGATGAACTGGAATACGCGATCGGATGGTGGGCAGAGCCTGCTTTACTTATCGTGGGCCCTGATTTCGAAAACCTTTCCGACTAAAGCATTCAGACTACATTTATAAGGAACAAGGCTCAATAAAGGAAAACATGGGTGTAGGAAACGCTACAGTCTCAGTCAGATGACTTTGACGTTAAACGATATTAAATTATGAAAGGTTTGCACTTCACAGAACGATCGCGTTTTTTTACTTAAGTTACAAGTGATAGTTAAGTTACAAGTTACATTAGATACATACATTAGATAGTATAAGTTACAAGTTACATTTTACAATTTTGAGGCCATTTTGGCTAGTTCATCTCAGACCTACAAAAGCCTTTGTTAATCTCCAAGTCTTAAATCCAATAATTTAATCATATTCGAGGATAGTACTATGACGACCTAATTTTGATGCGAACCCTGTTTGGCAGTTTCCTTTTTATGCTTCGATGAGCAAAATACAGCAATGCCATTCGGTAATCCTAACATCCAATCTTCACGTTGCTTTAGGTATCTTCGGTCTCTTCTTTCAACCCACCAGCATGCAAATTAATCACGCAAATCAATGGAGATAAAAGCTCCCATACATTCTAAAACAGCTTTACAGCTAAATTCACTTTCCAAACGCATGCTAATGATTGTTTCCGCTTTATTCCAAATATATACATTCCGGCACCTGCTCAGCCGCACCTGCACCTTCACTTCTAATTTATCATTTGCATAACTTTATTTAAAGTCTTCCGGAGAGAAACTTAATGACTATAGCGCTTTCAGAGTCGGTCGCAGGGGGGGGGGGGGGGGAGGGGGGCATCCGGCCTATTCCCCCCCCCCACCCAAGGTCTATGAGGGGGCCAGCATATATCCCCCACAAAGTCACCTGGGCTCCAGGTGACCCTGGTGGGTCCGAAGGGACCACCTGGGCTTCAGGTAAGAGTGGGCCCTCTGGAGGTCGGAGACGGCCCTCTGGAAGCCAAAGGAGGCCCACTGAGAGTCAGCCCCCCCCCCCCCCCGGCGGCCAGAATGAGCTCTCTCGAGGCCATAGTGGGGCCTCCGTAGGCCGGAGAGAGCCCGCTGGAGGCCAGAGTGGGCCTCCTGGAGACCGGAGTGGGCCCTCTAGAGGTCGGATTGGGCCCTATGGAGGACAGGGGGCCCGCTGAAGGCCAAATGGGGCCGTTTGAAAGCCAGAGTGAACCCTCTGCATGTCAGAATGGGCCCTCTGGAGTTCAGAGTTGGCCCTTTGGTGGTCAGAGTGGGCCTTTTACAGGTCACAGCGGGCCCTATTGAGGCTAGATGGGGCCCTATGAAGGTCAGAGTGGGACTTCTGGAGGTCAGAGCGGCCCTACACCGGAGGTCAATGGAGGCCAGATGGGCGCTATGGAGGTCAGAGTGGGCTCTATGGAGGTCAGAGCGGCCCTATGGAGGCCAGATGGGCGCTATGGAGGTTAGAGTGAGATCTCTGAAAAATACCCTCTCAAACCAGCAACAGGCCCTTTGCCGCCTGACAGAGGGCCCTTTTAAGCCTATAAAGGGACTCACAGACCGTCATAAGGCTCTGTGTTATATATGTTTTCAAGACATATTTTTGACGTCTAGGATGCGTTTTCATGCAAAGGCAACATAACACAGTATGTTTTGAAAACATAAAATATAAATGTTTTGACTGCGCTCGAGTCACGGTCATGTCAGGTCACCAGAGGTCTTGTGGTTATTCCTTCAACATTGTCAAAAAAGGAATAAGAGTGAATCAAGAATCATAATTCTTAGTCCGTTGCGAGTCTACAAATACTTGGTTTTATATGACTAAGTTAACCCTTGCCCGGATAGGCCTCTGAAATAATTTCGCCATGGTGGGGGGGAAGGGGGGGTGAAAACGACCCCCACTTAGTAACAAAAATAGAAGGGCTAGAAGGACGGGGAAAGATTGTGCAAAAGCTCTCAACAAGACCAATTGAAGTCACGTCGGTCATGCTTTGTTTCAGGTCAATATTGAGGTCACCGGAGGTCATCAAAAGTGGAATTTTTCCAACTTTAGACTTGGAAACTCTAAATATCTCGGGAACTATGATAGCTAGGAAGAAACAAAAACAAATAATCGAAAGCTCTTGAAAATTAGATCGCGAAAGAAGTGTCCTCAAATTTTAGCTCATGTTAACAGTGTAGGCTCCTGAGGTCACCAAAGGTTATGCTGGCATTTTCTTCCAAGAAGGTTTTCGTGCATAACTTTTTACCTAATGAAGATAGGGCAATCATCTCAACACCATCGTGTTTGTCTCGTTGTGGCACTTCGAACCGTATTCGATGACCGGATTGGGTCAAGTTCAAAATTTTATCCTCGGACAAGGTCATTTATGAAGGCGCGGATCTAGGAGGGGGGCTAGGGTGCCCCCCCCCCCCCCCCTGAGCCCGGGTCGCGCCATTTCGCACCCGCCAAGCGCGCCCGTAAAGCGCAACTTTTTGTATGTGGCGCTCCCCCTGACCGAAATCCTGGATCCGCGCCTGATTTATGGACCCAGGTCATCTTGCATATGGGAGACGCATCTCAGCAAGACAAACACAGTAATGTCAGCCGTATGTCTCTAAATTTATATAAAGAGTCATTCTAAAAAAGTGCTGGTGACCTCAGATGTCCTCAGCTGACCTTGCGTAGGTCACTGAGCAACAGTTATACCTGGGTCATCAAGAGTGAGAAAAAATAACATGATTCTGCAATAATTGGCCTGATCTATTGCATATCCTCTGGAAAGGAAGCATTTGTATATTTCCCATTGACATGTAATGGAGAGGTCACGAAATTGACCTGACCTTAGGTCACCGATATAACAAATCCAAGATAAACGAACTGTCGATACCTATGCTCTGATTAACTGTTGTGAGTTTCAAATTGTTCGATCAAACCCCGTGGTTTTGTCACGACCGCAACAATTTTTGGAGGTAAGATCATTTGACGTGACCTGGTAACCTGATCTGAGATGACCCGAGGTAAAGAATGCACAATGTAGGTAATTGATGTCCGAAGAGCTATGCCGATTTTGGTGGCGCTGTACGCCGCCGTTTTCCCGCTATTCCCGAAAAACTTCAGGAAGAGTCAAAATGACCCATACCAGGGCGAAGGTTAATCGGTGGCAGTGTTATTGGCTTAGAAGAAAGCCTTGCATCGTGACCGTAACTCTTCCATTAAGGGAGCTGAAAAGTGAAACTTGCCACAACGTGATTCGCCACTTCAGATACCCATGAAAACAGATTTTCGTCGAAACCTGAAATGCAGTGTGTTTTGGCCCCACCGATCTGTCTTGGAAAGCCCACTGCCTGAAATGCAATGTGTTTTGGCCGTACCGATCTGTCTTGGAGAACCCACTGCCTGAAATCAGAGCGTCTGAAAGCCGTTTTCAGACTGGCAAAGTCACAGGATTTAAAAGACCTAAAAAGCTTAAAACCAAACCTCAAGTGTAAACATACCCTTTGGAAACAGCGGAGGGCCCTTTGTACCGACCAAGGGCCCTTTCAGACCACCCGAGGGCCCCTTGCCAAGTTGCCCCCCCAAGCTAGGGCTGCGACCGCCCCTGAGCGTTTTTATTTTTAACAACTAACGAAGAAGAGCTCACATGCCTGTTATCGTTTTCAGGACAACTTCACTTGACTGGCAGGTTGGCTACTTGCCCTCAAACAATTATAAATGTATTCGCCATTGAATTGTATGTGTCTGTACCTAAGCTAAATATCATTCCAAATAATTCGATGAATTTAAAACCTCTGCACAAATTCACGTTCAATACGATTCCACAATATTTTACATTGGTTTAAGAAAATCCAATCCAATCCAGTCAAATCCAATCTAGTCAAATCCAATCCAATCCAATCCAATCCAATCCAATTTAATCCAATCCAATGAGGCCCCATGATTACATTACGTACTTACATGCCGATAAATAATTCCATTGCAGGCACTTTATTCAAGTTTCGAATCTTTTGGATGCACTATCTCTTCGGTATTTCCAACACGCAGAGTGGTGACTATGCAGTTTTGTTTTGTCTGTCGCTAATGCTAAGTTATTACTAAGCTAATACTATTTATTCAAAATTCAAATGCAATTATATTTGGGCGATCCTTTTAACACCATAATGCAATTCTATCAAACATATTTTTTTTTATTAAAGAATCTGTGTTAAAAACAAAACACGATTCGTTTCACACTCCCATAGCAATGCAACACTTGATCCGCCACAATTAAGTTGTTTTCAAACGTTTTCCTGGCACGGTTCCTTCACGCTTTCATCACAAAACGTTCACCGACAAATAAAGGAAAAAATGTGGCAATGACTCGAGCAGTGGTGGGCATCGTTACCCACAAATGTAGTTCCGTTACACGTTACTCCGTTACTCATAAAAGTAATTCCGTTACTCGTTACTCCGTTACTTTGCAACAAATTTAACGTTAGTTACTTTAGTCCGTTACTCCGCTACTTTGGTTTAACCCTCGCCCTACGGGGGGGGGGGCTGACAGGCCCCCCTGAGGTTTTCTTGAATAACTTTTGACACATAGGGTGCATCTTGCTGCAATTTTTGATAGCTGAGTTTACAACAATTATACGTAGGCTGTAATTTTATTTGTGAAATTAGTTAAGTATTTTGGGAGATAATAATGTTTTGATGACGTCATGTTGGTAAAAAAAAATGCAAACTCAATTCACCAAAAATACAAAATGCCATTCTCTTTAAAATGGCAGTCTCGGATTTTCAAAGTTTTGGGTTTTTGACCCCTAAAATAAAAAAAAAAATGTGAAAAATCCCCACAAAATAAAATTTTCAAAGATATTAGAAAAACCGGAATATATGTGAGAGAACTGAGTATGGAAAATACTCATACCAAATTTCAAAGCAATATCTCTATTATTGACTGAATGATGGCTTCCTAAGTGTAAGAAACTGATGACGTCATTTTTTTTAATAACTTTTTTTGACATTTTTGGACAAGATACGAACAAATAATTACTTTTTTTTTGTATTTCTGAGCCAAAACTGGTCTAGAAACATGCCTTTTATTTACATTTATCAATTTCTAATTTTGAGGTTATCTGAAGAGCAAAATCGCTGTTCTGGACGTGGTAAATCCGAGGTTTGACCTGGAAGGTCACCTGTTGACCTGAAACCTAAAATTCGCATACTGTTAGATTCCTCTCATGCTGGTTCTTACCGCATTGCTCTAAGTTGCTTGGTTTGGAAGTTAACAGGGGGGCTGTCAGGCCCCCCCCCCCCCCCCGTAGGGCGAAGGTGAAAAAGCTCCCGTAGGGCGAGGGTTAACCCTCGCCTTACGGGAGCTTTTCACCTTCGCCCTACGAGGGGGGCTGACATGCCCCCCTGTTAACTTCCAAACCAAGCAACTTAGAGCAATGCGGTAAGAACCAGCATGTTGCCGGTCATGAGAGGAATCTAACAGTATGCGATTTTTAGGTTTCAGGTAAACGGGTGACCTTCCAGGTCAAGTGAATGACCTCGGATTTACTACGTCTAGAACAGCGATTTTGCTCGTCAGAAAACCTCAAAATTATAAATTGATAAATGTAAATAAAAAGGCAGGTTTCTTGACCAGTTGTGGCTCAGAAATACAGAAAAGGTAATGATTTGTTCTTATCTTGTCAAAAAAAGTCACAAAAAGTTATTAAAATAATGACATCAGTTTCTTACACTTAGGGAGCCATCACTCAGTCAAAAATGAAGATATTGCTTTGAAATTTTGCTTGGGTATTGACCATACTCACTTCTCTCACTTGTATTCCGGTTTTTCTAACATCTGTGCAAATTTTGATTTTGTTGTGATTTTAAAAAGAAAACATATTTTTATTTTTTATTTTAGGGGTTAAAAACCCAAAATTTTGGCAATCCGAGATTGGTATTTGAAAGATAATGCCATTTGTTTCTCTGGTGAATTGTTTTCGCAATTTCCTTAACAACTCTGTTTTCTACCATTTTTCAAATATTTATCGTTTTACCACCAACATGACGTCATTAAAACATGATTATCTCCGAAATTACTTAACTAATTTCAATTAAATTTTAACAGCCTACGTATAATTGTTGTAAACTCAGCTAACAAATATGTCAGCAAGATGCGCTGCATGTGTAAAAAGTTATTCAAGAAAAACATCAAGGGGGGCCTGTTAGGCCCCCAGTAGGGCGAGAGTTAAACCTCGCCAGTGCAGGGGTTGGATGCCACCCCACCCCCTCGGTTTTTGGGCAATAACTCGTGTATTTATCAATTGATTGTGATAAAACGTTCAGCACCCTACTGTATAACAATTTGACACGTACTCTGAAAATTTCAAACCTCTGCTGTCTATGACTCGTGACCTATGACCTGTTGCTCAAGGTCATGTCAGACGCAACTGGCGTCCCGTAGTATCGATGCTTGTAACTTGTGCACTTTCTGAGTGTTTGTTGTTCAGGAACATGTGAACAGGTATTAACAGGTGGCATTTATGGTTTCCACTGAGATTATGACCTCCGATGACCTGAGATGACTTTTTTGGCCTCTGGCAGTTTCTAGGCCATTGTGTGACGCTGATGTCAAATTTGTCCTTCATTTTACATAATAATATGCTCCACTGGGGTCATGTTCTTACACAGGTCAACCGAGGTCACTGACATCTGATGACCTAAAGATGACGTTTTGAACTCACTCCTGTGGATTTTAAGAACATTTCACGGGTAAGTATGCTTTGCAGATCTCTACCAACTGTACATAATTACAAAACAGCCGTCTATGCTGGACAATGATGAATGCGGATATCTAATAGGGGAGAGTGGGGTAAAGCGGACTAGCTAAGCAATGAGGTCGCATATTTTTAGTGGCAACCGAAATCTGCCGAAAAATGTGCCCGAAGGGTAGTTTCGTGTTTCAGCTCTGATTTACATTTGGATGAATTTTATCTAGGACTACTATACATTGGCGTAATTCGACACCGAAGAGGCCAAAACATGTTTCGGGTAAAAACAAATCGCGGGGCAAAGTTAACCACTCTACCCTATTCGATTAACACAATATTTATTTACTATACTTATTTCTTCATTTTCCAGATACTCGTTCAAATACTGAAAAATGTGCATTGATAACACCAATGTCATGTATTGGTAATTAACCCAGTCCAGCAGCCCGTAACTTCATATAAACGGCAGCAAAGCAGCTATGCTCAGCACTTTGAGCATTTTCCAAAAGCTTATAACTCGATAACAACAGAAGCGAAGCAATTAAGCTATTCGCTTTGAACATCTGTAATGCGGCCTTCAACATGAAATATAGATACATTTAATCCCGTGAATAGCTGGGCAAAGCGGACCACCCAGGTCCACTTTACGTCAAATTAAAGTTTCACGTTTGGACAAGCATTTCAGACGACACGCCAATAATGACGATGGCTTGTTTATGGCGCATTTACAACTATACAATGGGGTTGGGACCAATTTGTAAGGTACCAATATGTTGGGCTCATAAAAACAAGGCTAATTTTTCATAATGAAAATTTAAACAAAAATGAATACAAATTCTAAATAAACTCAGAAATGATTAAAAACTAAATCAATTAAGCTCATGGTCCTTGTAGTTGTGACGTCACAACCTAGCCCAAATCAGCGTCATTTTCTGCTCGGCGGTGACAACTTTTCTAAGGTAAATGCAACGGAGAGTTGTACGATATAGGAATCCGAATCAGAACGTCTGAGAGAGTATTAATTTCGAAGAGTCTGTCTTCTGCAGTCAATTGTTTAGTCCTATTCTATTTTTCCTGTATTGTCTAAAAATGTCAAGTCCAAAACGTAATCGTTCAGCGCCTGAGAGAAGTAACCGCACGAGCTTCCAGCGTGAGTTGCAGTAATTTCTTAAAACGACGAGGCCCAAAGCTATTCATTTCCAGCTATTTCCAGCGAGTGCTGTACCTAAGTATTTGACGAATTTTGAGTTATGATTAAAGGCAGGATTGGTTTTAAAGTGTTTGTAAATATCGATTGTTTTGATAAATAATAATGCTGAAGTTCGAGTTAGAATTGAACTGAAATGGACTCATCAAGAGCATAGGTGCATACAAAAAAAGAATGATGGAGGTTTGGCTGGTCCGAATAATGGAACATTGTGAGGATATTGGCTATACTACTTCGTATATTTGCTGGAATTATAATCTATGGAAATACAAGTTATTGATAGTGTAGCGAGCCACATTTTAAAATTACACCCAAAACAAACAAAGCGGTGTACAAATATAAGAAAAAGAAGAGAAACTTTGCAAAAGCTATATATTTCAAAATTGAACATGGAAATAACGGTGGCCGTGGGGACACCAGAACCTTCTGACAGCGCAGACGCCGGCTGAAGCCACCCATGCAGAAGACAAACACCCTCGTCAAAAGCCGGACACCGGCGGGGTGTCGTTGTAGGGGCACACCCGTCCCATGAAACGACGCTGTTTTCACGACCCAGCGACACCATTACACGTGAGCGCCGGCCAGCGGGCCGCGTCACGTATGGCGTTCGGCAGAAGCCTCTACGTAGGATCTGACCTAAATCAAGTCAGCGGGCGCCGGGCAAAGGCCGCCGCAGGCGCCCACCGGGGCCGCTGCAGCCAGTTCCGGCGGCTACAGCCGCCCTCCGGTAGCTGCAGCTACGCTGGATGGTCAGAAGGACCAATAAGGAGGCAGCAAGCAATGGCCCGGGGCGGCGGAGTCGGCTTCCGGCCGCCGCAGGCATCCACCGGCCGCTGGACCGGGTCAGGCTGGAAGACGAGAGACGGGGACAGGAGACGAAAGACGGGAGTGAGCGGTGACGGAGGGAGGAGAGACAGAGTTCGGCAGTGAGCAGGGACGGAAGCAGGCTGGGGCCGCGGCTCCTCGCCGCGAGCCTCAGTCTCAGAAAACAGGATTCGGCAGTGAGCAGGGACGGAAGCAGGTTGGGGCCGCGGCTCCTCGCCGCGAGCCTCAGTCTCAGAGGTGATTAGACAGAATTCGGCAGTGAGCAGGGACGGACGCAGACTGGGGCCGCGGCTCCTCGCCGCGAGCCTCAGTCTCAGAGGGGACGAGAAGACGGCAGTGAGCAGGGACAGAAGCAGGCTGGGGCCGCGGCTCCTCGCCGCGAGCCTCAGCCTCAGAGAAGCCGTGTCAAGGACCATCACAAGTCAGGTTTGAAAGGCAGACCCAAGATAGTTTGTCGGTGATGGCCTTCAAGATTTGCTGTTATTTTTAGCTCTGTAAATGCATACTGGAGACTGGAAAAAGAAAGTGCATCATCAAGTAAGGTCGTAAAGTCTGCAACAATCCTTATACCCTCCTGATATCCCATGCTCAGTTAATTTGTTTGTGCATCTGAACACCATCAAAATGTAATTTGCACAGTGTTTCGGCCGTTTTTTTTCTTCTTGTTCGTTTTGTTCTTCTCTCTTTTAACTCTCTTGCCATTTGGGCATTTGTTTGGTCATATAGTCACCATATTCTTAATTATGCCTACGCGAGTATGTGTATGGTTGAAAAATTATCATGTATTGTTTGCCTGACTAGTTATAACTTCTAACGTGAATCAAAATTCTGATATGGTATGGACGTTTATGTTTGCGTCTTTTATAACTCTCGTGCTTTAAAATGCAACCGATTATCAATCTTGTACCAATGCTGGTGGTGGTTGCCGATGGGATTTATTTGACTGATTGACTGTTCGAACTGATATGACTGATGTGACTGACTGAATTTCGCTGACTATTCGAACTGCTGCCTATAAGACGAATTATGTTGTGTTCTCGAGACAAATAACTTACACTATCGGTGCACCATTTTTTTGTGAGTATAGCCTTGCATGAATTACCTAGTACTTTAATTCGGAATGTGACTGAAAGAGGGATTGAGGAAGGAATATCAATGAGATGGAGCGCTAGCTTGAGGGGAATTAACGTAATATAATTAGTAATGTTAACGTAATAATATCTATGTAGGGACAAGCGATGATGTGACTTCAATGCTTCCAAGGCAGGGTAATGCAATTTTTGCGGGTCGATGTGATTAAATACTCAATTCAAGGTTCCGAGGTTTAATGTTTATTTTGGTGAAAAATGTTTACTGATATATTGAAGGCCAACTGTTTCTGGTAAAACCCGAGTGATGTGATAATTTATGTGAAATACCTGTACTGAAAATTTTCAGGAATGGCTGACCCGATTTCCAGCAGACAGGGTACCCGATATTTTCTTAATCTTGCCATTCAATTATCTGGTTCGGTTGATTATTTGGTCTGATT
>JAXIVJ010009050.1:45000-52797 GCA_036785665.1 Chirona hameri
CCAAGCTGGGACTCAAATTGAAATGGCTGCTAGCACGCCGTGACCTCTGAACTAGACCAGCCGCCGCGCCGTGACCGGAGCCGTGGCCAAAAATGTATCATTTTCTGCATCTCTAAACAAGTTGGTAAGGTCTAGTTCGATTCTGAATTCGCAAACACACAATTTAGTAATATCTCGAAAACAAGGGGATATAATATTAGGCGCAAGTGGTCAGTACCTAATTGTTAGTTGTGAGTGCGTTCTTTCGTGCGTTCTTTTGATCTTAGAAATGTAGTTAGTTGTGAATTTGTGATCGATAAACATTAGGTATGATAGCGTCTATATGTTTCATGCCTTCCCGTCACAACCAATTGTATTGCTTATCCGGTCGGAGCTGCACCGACCAAGCTTCTATAAACATATGAATATACGTAGCTGACTGTTAATTCATAGTAACTATGACTATTTATGAGTATGCTTGATGATGATGATTTGTGATGTTGATGTTGATACATGGATCTGTTTACAATATTTCACGGTTTTGTTAATACAATGGTTTTGCACGGAAATGTACTAATTGTTAGTTGCTCAGACTGGGAAGGTCGGCGCAAGTGGTCAGAGTCAGGTCAGAGTGCTCAGATTGGCATGAGTCTTGCGAGTTGCGACACGTCTCTGAGCCGGCGCCCGGCGGCGGCCGGCGCCCGGCGACGGCCGCCGCCCGCCATGCGTCTGCGTCACGACACCCCATGCAGCGGCGACCGTTTCACCTCTCCCAGAGGTGAACGAACTCCTGCAATAAGCCCGGCTGAGGCGTCATCCGGCCATGCAGCGGTTATCAAGGGTGTTTCGTCAAACCTATACACCTCATGCAGCGGTGATCACGACTGTTCCGGTACACCTCCTTGAGTTCTAAACAAAACACCTTCCAGGCGACGTATTTTAGGTTGTGTGGGCATCACACGGACACCCTGCGCGGGTGTTGATTTTTTTTTGTGAGTGAAGGAGACTAACACCTCCAAGAAATTAGGAAGTCAGTACAATGACACGATATGTTCTTTTACATGGAAGCAAAGAAACATGAACGGTCATAGCATGCACCTCGCTGCTGAGTGCCGAGACGCAAAAAGTGCTAGACATCAGCGGATGCAACTCTGTTACTGTTATTAACGAGTGTTAAGGCGGCCGCACACTGGGTCATTCGGTGCCCGATATCACTGCGACATTCCGCGGTTCCGCGGTGTTCAGCACAGAAAAAGCTCGTCCGAACCAGCTTTATTCCGCGATATCGCGCGCCGAAAGACGCAGTGTGCGGCCCGCATTAATGCGGTAAAGTGAAATGTTTGCTCTGTGCCGTTATTGTTTTTTCCTTATTTGCTAAATACATTTGTTCATAACAAGTGGGTGCATGACTGAAACTTCATACAAATAAAAACAAAACAAATAATCATATTTGTCGCATATTGGGTAGGAATAATCTACCATAAAGTGATACTGATAACTATGTTTCAATCATATTTTGTCCAATCTACAATGTCAAACACCGCTGTTCTATGACTTTAACCCTCGCCCTACGGGATATTTTTTGACCTTCGCCCTACGGGGGGGGCTGAGAGGCCCCCCCCCTGTTAACTTCCAAACCAAGCAACTTAGAGCAATGCGGTAAGAAGATCATGTTGCCTGTCATGAGAGGAATCTAACAGTATGCGATTTTTAAGTTTCAGGTCAACGGGTGACTTTCCAGGTCAAGTGAATGACCTCGGATTTACCACGTCCAGAACAGCGATTTTGCTCTTCAGAAAACCTCAAAATTAGAAATTGATAAATGTAAATAAAAAGGCATGTTCCTAGACCAGTTTTGGCTCAGAAATACAAAAAAGGTAATTATTTGTTCGTATCTTGTCAAAAAAAAGTCAAAAAAGTTATTAAAAAAATGACGTCATCAGTTTCTTACACTTAAAGAGTAATCACTCAGTCAAAAATGAAGATATTGCTTTACAATTTGGTATGGGTATTATCCATACCCAGTTCTCTCACATATATTCCGTTTTTTTTCTTTAAATATCTTTGAAAATTTTGATTTTGTGGGGATTTTCCCCCAAAAATGCAGTTTTTTTTTTAAAATTTTAGGGGTCAAAAACCCACAATTTTGAAAATCCGAGATTGCCATTTTAAAGAAAATGCCATTTGGTATCTTTGGTGAATTGCGTTTGCAATTTGCTTTAAAACTCTGTTTTCTGCGATTTTTCAAATATTTCGCATTTTTTTACCAACTGACGTCATCAAAACATGATTTTCTCCCAAACTACTCAACCAATGAAAAAAAATATGCCTACGTATAATTGTTGTAAACTCAGCTACCAAAAATTTCAGCGAGATGCACCTCATATGTAAAAAGTTATTCAAGAAAAACCTCAGGGGGCGGGGCCCTGGCGAGGGTTAAACACACCCATGTATTAAGCTTCGCAAGTCCCGACACAAGTCTTTTGGTTGTGACGCCACAAACAAAATCAAGAATATTAATTAATAAATACGAAACGTTAACTGGTCGATTTAGGACATAAGGCGATTTAAGTTGTGATTGAGAAGTTGACCGAAGAATTGAGAAAAATACGCTTAATCTTTTATGCACGAAAACCTAATAGCTCTCCCCAACCCCATTGCATTACCGAAGCACTGATAGGAATCTACACAGACACCGCAGCAATCTCGACATTTCCATTGCACTAAAATTATAATAGAGATATAAATATCGCATTTTTTGTCTCGGAGCAAAAACTGTCACCTCGATCGCCGAGCCGTCGCAGTCGGAAGGGTGTGAACACAATGGCACTATTAGTGAAGATAATCGCACGTATATTGCGCCACTCATAAAAGCAGCAAAGTGGGTGGTTTGCCTTGCCCCGGTGGTCCACTATACTTCACTTTACCCTAGTGATATTAGATCAAGGTCAAAGGTCAAATCAGGTCATCATGTCAAAGATCAACAGGGACCTAGAGTTAATGGAAATGCATTCCTCTAACGACAATAACTGTGCAACATTTTGATTCACGACTCTAGCTTGATCAGAAGTCAATCTCTCTACACACACACACGATTTGGAAGACATCCGGACCATTTTCATGACCTCAGAAGTCACCTAATGACATAGGACCTTAACCCGCGAGTTACTGGGGTATATTTCATAACGCGACTTTCTGGGGGGGGGGGGCTATTTTGTGCCCCCTCCCCTCGGATCTTCAGAAATACTGGATCGATTGTAAAAATTCAAACGGCATTCAATAGTCCTTGGAAATTTATCAAAGAAAGCATAATATTGTTGACCTCGGGGTCACCGATGACGTCATAGGTCAGGTCAAGTACAAAATGTTTGACCGTGTCAAAAGGTCTCGATGGATGGAATTTTGGCGCAAAATTGCGATATTAAACGCATAAGCAGTCGATAAATCGGTATGATTCGTGTGTCTAACACTTATAAGTACCATTCTAAGCTGTTTATGACCTTGGGTAAGGACAAGGTCATCCGAGGTTACGAGGTCAAGCTGCAGATTGCGGTCATTAGGCGTTGTACCACATGTTTATGGGTTTGTTTTTCGTCTAGAACGCGAAAAAGGACCTTAGAACATTGTTTGCTCCATATAAATATAAGTAAAAAGCAAAAACGGAAATGCATTTTGTATGCATAGTAATGCTGTGAGGTGGTCGGTTTTTGTCATTTAAAGGTCATAAGTCAGTCAGTTTTGAAGATATCGACTTCAAATTTGGTACACATATTAACCGAACACGTCTTGATCGCATATTGTCCGGTTTGGGATAATTCTGATTTTTTTTTTGTTGAAAATTTGGTAAAAAAAATGTATTTGGATTTCACAAAATTTTTAATACAAAACTTAAAAATCCGAGATGGCAGTTTCATAGCTCGGTATTTTGCTGGTAATTTGATGTAAGACAATTTAATTTATCTTAAACATTGTACCTTTGACAGCATTTTCCGCAAACCATTATTTTGCAACAAAAACCGAAGAACATGACGTCACTCTGACGTCATTCCCGGTTGACCTATCATAACCTCATCTTTTTACTTTGGGAACATGTGTAGAATTGATGTGAGAGAAAGTACTGCAAGATTGGTGACGATACTGGTGTTGGTTTAAGAGTTATTGCAAAATAACGGGAGGTGGGGGAATTGCCCCTCCCCTAGTAAGTAACGGGTTAAAGTCGGAATCACCGGCTTCCTCTCATCACAAGCAATCCTCTAGTTTTGTTTTTGTTATCGAAGACCTAACTCAATTAGGGACGAAACGCCAGGGGGTCGTACCAAGCCCCCCCCCCCCCCCCTCCGAAAATTAAGGGAGTAACGGAGTAACGGACTTCATTATAAAGTTACGGAAGTTACTTAGTCCGTTACCTGTTTTGAGAAGTAACGTGATCGTTACTCCGTTACTGAAAAATTAGTTCCGTTAGTAACGGAGTAGCGGATTAACGGAAGTTGCTCATCACTGGGCTCGAGTAACACAGCTGTCCGCCAAGCCACTGTTGCCATGCCCTGTTCTCCCTATACAAATGCTATAAATATAGTCATGTCTCCCTACAAATGATATAAATATAGTTATGTCTCCCTATAGATACAAATGATATAAATATAGTTGTGTTTCAATATTAGAGACAGGCGTGCTGATCGCACAAGCGAACAAACACAAAATGGGGAACACGAACAAGGAAGCAGCTCAATTGCTTAACGCAGTATAATCGAACATATCAAGTTATTATACAAAATAACCATAATAACAGTAATAGCATCCATGATAATTGTTCGGGCTTACCCCAACACAGTTACAAAGCGTTTAATTTATTCTGACAAATTTATCCCAACAGATGTATCCTGACATTTCGATGTCAGTATAGGCATTCATTTTACAAGTAAGGGACAATCTTTAATGGACGAAATCTGAAGACAACAAACCATTTAAGTCGACAAGTCAGGCTAAACAAATTTATGCTGACATGCTCCAAGGTCAGGATACATTCGGATTTGGACATTTCCCATTGAAATACACGTCATTTCATTTATACTGACAAAAATGTCAGGATAAAGTAAAAATCTTCGCAAATCACGTTTATCCTGACACAAAGTCAGGATAAGCCCGAAAAAATGAACACATCACAGAACGTTCGTATTTGGCCATGACATTGCAGGTCAATTTAGTTGGGAATAAGAAGAAAGAAAGTATAGTCTGTGCTCATGTTATGGTTAATTGCAATTATCATGCAATGCAACTGAGAGATCGTTTCCTATGCAGCACCTGTTACACATATTTTACTAATAAATGCATGTGTTTATGGATCGTAATGATGAAGCCCATGGACACAAACACCTGAAGTGTTATTGGATTCTACAGGATCCAATAATACTTTTGTTATTTGATCATACCATATGCGAACAGTCGCATGATACAATATTTAGTGCATGGCTGAAGACTGTTTTCCCATTGACCACGTGCTTAATTTTAGCCGTGTATTAACTAACTGGAATGTTAACACACTCCCGGAAGTGATAATACATTGTAGAGCCTCAGAGCAATGAACCTGCATTGAACTATATACAAATATGCAAACAGCCTTCGAAAAACAGTCTTCAGCCATGCACTAAATCGTTTTATGCACTCGTGGCAACTGGATGCCCTGATTGCAGCCCATCGATCCACCGCTCCAGTGGCACTCGTTGGAGACTTTAATTGTGCGCTCCCACGGATGCCTGCAACCTGTAGACCTGAGAACTGGGCGCAGTTGAGAGGGTTCTCTCCCCTGAGCTGCCAAATGCAGGGTCTGCTTGATGAACACGATCTGATAGTGGCTGAGTTTTGTTTCCCGCAAGATACTTGTTATACATATGAGCGAGGGGACTATCACACTCATATAGATCATATCGCCATACCTCGGTGCCTGAAAGCGGTTATGGTCAGCTGCAGAATATTGCAGTCTTCTTTTGAAAATCTGAGTCGGCATCTGCCTATAATTGTCAGCTTTGATATTGCCATTCGTGGCACTGCTGACTGTGTGAACTCTGCCGGAGTGCCCATCCCACGCCCTGACTCTTTGAGATGGGATTCAGGGGAACGCAATGAAACATACATGCATCTCCTGTCCTCTAGTCTTTCAGCCGTTCCAGGGAGCATCACGGACGTTGCTGGCTGCCTTGATGAATTTGCTGATTCCATTACGTCTAGCATTCACACAGCGGCCCGAGACTCTGGCTGTGCCAGACCATCTCGACCCCCCAGGGCCTAGTGGACTCCCTCGGTCTCAGCCGCACGAGACCGCTGTCGACTCTGGCATCGGGTTTGGGTCGAATGTGGGAAGCCATGGCAGGGCGTCGTGCATGACTGATAGCATGAGGCTAGGCGGGCTTATAGGCGCGCCCGCAAGGTAGCTGCTCGCTCCAGTATTGACCAGGAAGCTAAACTCCTTCACAGGCTTCGACAAGGAAATATTCCATCTTTTTGGAGACATGTAGGAAGAGTTTGCCGCGAGCAGCAGCCTGTTCAGTGTGCGCTAGATGCCGAATGCTTTCGTGCACATTTCTCAGCGATCCATGAGGATAGCGAAGGGCAGCTCAGCCCTTCACAGAGACTGATTCGTGATGCAGTAGCTGAGCGATTTGCCGAAGGTTGTGACGATGCTGAGCCAAGGGTTGTAGCACGAGAGGAGGTGACTCAGCTTATCCCGAGACTGAAGCGAGGTTCCGCTCCAGGACCTCATTCTGTAACCGTCGAGCATTTGCTTTTTGGTCAGTGTCCTGAATTGCTTGAGGCTATTGCTGGCTTGCTGACAGCTTGTTTTGCAACTGGACGTGTCCCAGCCTCCAGTGTCCCAGAGCAAATTCTGACATGTTGATAGTGGTTTAACAGGTAGCTCGCGAACCAGGTGCTATCAACGCCATACCGTTCTAGTTTTTGAATCAGTTTCGAATGGCTCACAACATCAAAGCATTTACTTAAATCTAACAGTACAAGAAGTGATATTTCGCCGTGGTCCATACCATGAAGTACTTTGTCTGTGACATCTATAAGAGCTGTCTCAGTGGAGTGGTAGCGTCGAAAACCATGTTGCGTGCAGGAGAACAAATGGTTTGAATCAAAGTAGACATACAGTTGCTTATGAACAATTCGCTCTACGATCTTGGCCAAACAAGGAACGAGTGAGTACTTTAATATTCTAAGGCTTTTCTAAGGCTTGTCGGTGGTGGAAAAATATAAAAATAGATCAGATAGGAACATGAGTGACATGCAACTTGAAAGACCGTGATTAAATTACTTTGGAAAGACGCATGTTGATGTTCTGGGCATTTTGCTGAGAGATTAAATTACCTTAAGCATTGGTTCAGCATTTTCCCTATATTTGTTTTTACATTTGAATGCAATGTTAAGCATTGGTTCAGCACGTTGTATCATTAAAATATGTTCTCAGTATGACATGTCTGCCTATGACAGTAGGCTGTTTTCCTTTATTTTTGATCAGTTGTGAGAGCTGCAAGGGGAAGGATTGCGCCACTGGATCGCTCGCTGGTCAAGCCTACAGCTGAACCTCCGGAGGTTGTGATTAGCAATATATTTGGAGTTAGGTTGTTTTGCACTTGATGATTTCACGAGTCAGTTAGGGGTGCATTAAGATAGTGGTTAGAGTACTTGTCTCACGAGGTAATTAGGGAAGTTAAGCTGGTACTTGGCCCTTGACGAACAAGAGTTGTGACTTGTGCGATATACTCTAATTGATACTCATTTGTCTGGTGCTGTGGACTGAAGCCATTTGTCTGGTGCGTC
>JAXIVJ010009051.1:0-27500 GCA_036785665.1 Chirona hameri
GTCGCGACCTGTCCCGACCGTACCACATCCCGGCCCACTCACCTTTCCACTGCTCGAACGCCACCTGGTTGTTCTTCCAGGCCACCTTCTTGTTCTGGAGGCCGGTTTCAAAGAACAGCCGGTTTCCGAACTTCAGCGCGACGAACCTGGCGCAGAACAGACAGACAGTGCAAATCGGACCATACCCGAGCGTCCTACGCTGAACGGTAAATGGCGGCCGAGCCTCTTCTAACTCATAGTCTATGTAGATATACTCTACAGGCTGATGCAGTCAAATCCGCACAATCAAACACAAATACAAGAAAAGGGCACAGAAACTTCATTTGTCAAGATTTCTTCTTGCAAATTTGCCAAGAACATTTGCACATGTCGGACTTTCAGGTTCACTCAAAGAAGTCGTCGTCGACGTCCATGAGCTACTCCAGCCGGTACCTGAACCTACTGCACGCCTTCCACAGCACGTCCCCCTTGAGCTCCGCCATTCCCTCCACAATCCTGCTTCGCAGACTATCATCAGTGGTGTGAGGCTGCTTGTTGACATCAACCTCGCAAACGCTGAAGACATAGAGGTTGAGCAGATTACGGTCTGGGCTGGAAGGGGGTCTAGCCTCCTTCTCCTAGGACTCAGGGGAGTTGTTCTTACACCACTTCTGCAGGTTGTCGGCCGTGTGGGCAGGATCACCGTCCTGCTGGAGGACACAGTGGCGCCATCCGGTGATATCAATTCTCATCCATCCAGAGCTTCACCACGTCCTTCAGCACTGTTCATGGTACTCATATTTAATCCCTTTGGAAAGAAGTGAGGGGGTACGACCGCTCCCCTCGTCCCTGATGATGCCGAACGAGTCGTTAGAGGAGCACTTGAGGACTCAATGTGCAGGAGACTTCTTCAGGCTTAGCAACAGCAGGTACGTCCTCGTCAAAACGTTCTTTGAGGTCTCAGACGGTCTGCAGCGGGTACTGACAGAACTTTGCCTCTCTTTCACAGTCCCTCCTGCGCGGGAAGTTTTGAAGCAGGCTGATCTTCCGGCCTCCTGTGCCGGCATATTGATTAATAATGACATGACAATTAAACATAAGTGCACATATTAAGCCTGGCTAGAGTATAACACGGAAATAAGTGACCAATATTAAAGGGAAATGTGACCTTTTCCCACAAAAATGGAGCTAGCACTTGAAATCGACAGACGAGGCCAAAATATGATGTAAATTCATCGCATTTTGCATATAAAAATTCCTTCCGAGATATTAGCAGTTCCCTACCGATAAGCGTTCCACACTTTTAACGACCGGTACTTGCAAGTTACTTTTCGGTTTCCATCAAACTCCGGGCTTTTCCCGTATTGCTTTTTACGCAATGGTGTGGACAATATATTTTGCGTTCTGCTTGTTGTGATTATATGCCCACCCATCCTTTACAATTAACAAACAATAAAACAAAACTGGCAGTTCAATCGGAAGCTCATCGATGCACGACGACGGCGACCTTTAGTGTCGGCGATTTGTTTCGAAGTGCACATTCAACAACGTTGAACAGATTGATACAAATGTGTCGCTTTCCAATAGTGGAGGGAAAATACCGATCATTAATTTTACCAAACTTCCAACTTTGAATTAGGGAATAATTGTATTTAATTCTTAAATTTAGATCACATCATTTTAATACCATAACGGTAGCCAAATACATTGTTGCTAACAAAATCAAACGGTCATTGTTTCCCTTTAAAGTCGCCTGGAGATAAATTGTTTTCCATAACTGTGCGGATTTGACTGAAACACCCTGTATATAGACTACATACTACATACATAGCCATGTATAGTCAGTTCACATGTCCTGAACTTTTGGTCGACTGGTTGGTCCCCCCAAGACCACTGACCTGAAGTAGTCCCTCCACAGCAGCTCAAACAGCACCCAGTAGGTGGACTGGTTGGTCCCCCAAGACCACTGACCTGAAGTAGTCCCTCCAGAACAGCTCAAATAGCACCCAGTAGGTGGACTGGTTGGTCCCCCAAGACCACTGACCTGAAGTAGTCCCTCCAGAACAGCTCAAACAGCACCCAGTAGGTGGACTGGTTGGTCCCCCAAGATCACTGACCTGAAGTTGTCCCTCCACAGCAGCTCAAACAGCACCCAGTAGGTGGACTGGTTGGTCCCACTGGACCACTGACCTGAAGTAGTCCCTTCACAGCAGCTCAAACAGCACCCAGTAGGTGGACTGGTTTGTCCCACTGGACCACTGACCTGAAGTAGTCCCTCCACAGCAGCTCAAACAACACCCAGTAGGTGGACTGGTTGGTCCCACTGGACCACTGACCTGAAGTAGTCCCTCCACAGCAGCTCAAACAGCACCCAGTAGGTGGACTGGTTGGTCCCCCAAGACCACTGACCTGCAGTAGTCACTCCACAACAGCTCAAACAGCACCCAGTTGCTGGACTGGTTGGTCCCCCAAGACCACTGACCTGAAGTAGTCCCTCCACAACAGCTCAAACAACACCCAATAGGTGGACTGGTTGGCCCCCAAGACCACCGACCTGAAGTAGTCCCTCCACAGCAGCTCAAACAGCACCCAGTAGGTGGACTGGTTGGTCCCACTGGACCACTGACCTGAAGTAGTCCCTCCACAGCAGCTCAAACAGCACCCAGTAGGTGGACTGGTTGGCGGTGCGCTCCTGTTCGTACCGGCGGATCTCCGAATGGATGTAGCGCGGAGACAGACATCCGAGGGCCAGCCTGAGGCGATAGACGGGGGCAGGGTCATAAGTAGGGTCTAGAGATGCAAACATTTCTCCAAAACAGGAACCGGCACCGCCACCGCCACCGCTGATAAATGAGTTGGCACCAGCATCAAGCCCGGCCACATGTGGCAGCAACCGTCAGGCCCGGCAGCCAGCAATCTGCATGTCTACTTCATTATACATTAAACAATATTGTAACCCCCGAACTTGTGCTCAGCCCGGCATGAGACCGGCAAGCCTGAGTTCAGACACAGCTGCAGGCCCGCCGGGCCTGAATTTTGGCCCGGCGCCGACTCCGTGGTCCTGAAACTTGCATCCCTAGTAAGGTCATACGGCATTCTCAGAGTCATAGGTTCATAGTCAGGGACATAGGCAGGGTCATAGTCAGGGACACAGGCAGGGTCATTCAAAGGTCACAGTCAAATAGTTCATATTCAGGGTCAAGGTCAGGGTCACGGTGCAGGTATTGGCTGGAGGTCAGGTTTAATGAACTCGGGGTCAGTGTTCGTGCCAGGATTAGAAGCACAGACGCTGCCTGTGCTTACATCGGTCCCAGGATCAGTGCCCCACCCCACCTGTCTGCGTCCCAACAGTAAACACATGCGAGGTTGGATTCACCCCACCTGTCTGCGTCCCAACAGTAAGCACATGCAAGGTTGGATTCACCCCACCTGTCTGCGTCCCAACAGTAAACACATGCGAGGTTGGATTCACCCCACCTGTCTGCGTCCCAACAGTAAACACATGCAAGGTTGGATTCACCCCACCTGTCTGCGTCCGAACAGTAAACACATGCGAGGTTGGATTCACCCCACCTGTCTGCGTCCGAACAGTAAACACATGCGAGGTCAGCGCTGCGCACGCGGTCGCCGCCGGGCCAAGGTCGCCCTGCGGTCGCCGCCGCGCCAAGGTCAGCGCTGCGCACGCTCCGCCCAGTGACCGGTCAGTGCTGTGCTAGCGGGGAAAGGCCAGTTACCGCCCGGACAGAGACAGTGATAAGTGCTGAGCACTAGTGAGCGGCGGCGGCAGCGAGCACGCATTATTCTTCAGTGATATTATCAGTGATTGATCATGGACGAGGCTGGTGTGGAGCGTGCATTGCTGGCGGCAATGCAAAAGGGCCCATTCGTAGAGATCTTCAAAGATCTAGTGAAGGTAGCTGTCGCAGAGGCGACAGCTACCAAGGACGCAGAGATCAAGGAGCTCAAGACTGAACTCGCCGAGATCAAAACCCAGCTAAACACCATGGAGCAGTACTCAAGGCGCCTCTGTGTCAACGTGACAGGCGTCTCTGAGCGTGGACGCGGCGAAGACACGGACCGCATCGTCATGGACGTAGCCAAGCTGGCCGGGGTGAACATCACCAAAGACGACATCGACGTCACCCACCGCATCGGCGCTGCCTCAGCCGGCAAAACCCGCACCATCGTGGCCAGGTTTAACAAGTTCGGCACGCGGCGCGAGTTCTACGACGCACGCAAACAGCTAAGGCAGCCACGCAACGTCCCAAGCTCCTGCGTGTCTGCTGAGGAGGCAAGGAAGGTCTTCGTCGCAGATAATCTTACGAGGGAAAACCAGTTTATCCTGTTCCAAGCTCGCCAAGCGAAACGCGAAGGGAAAGTGCACTCTACCTGGTCCGACCTCGGAAGACTAAAGGTACGTCTGAGGGAGAACGGCCCAACCCACGTCATCAAGACCCTGGACGACCTCACCCAGCTGATCCAGACGACGCCGCAGGAGGGGGGCGTGGGCGCGGTTCGCCGATCCCAGAGAGTCCGAGAAGGCTCTAACTCAGCCCAGTAAACGCCGGCACCGTCGGTTATTCGTCGCCGGCTGGTCAGCGGTGCCCCCAAGACTGGCGCCTGGAGCCGCCCCTGACGTGTGGTGCTGTGGATTCGCGCCCTGTGGATCGGGGGGCGTCAGCGGTGCCCCCTGAGACTGGCGCCTGGAGCCGCCCCCTGACGCCTGAGACGCTCCTGACGTCGCGGCCCCGCACGACTGCTGACTTCGCGCCATGTGGATCGCGGGTACCGTCGCCCACCAGCTCATCATCTGGCTATCTCCGCTGCACATCTCATCGTTCCGGGCTCACTGTGCGATCGGGCGGTGGCGGTAGGTACAGCTGAAACGACCCGGAGCTGCGCCTGGCACCGCCCCTGGCCCTGTCCCTGGCCCGTGACCCCGGCTTGGGTCCGGCTCGCCTGGCGGGTCCCAACGCGCCACACACCTGACCTTATTTGGACATCTGCCTAGGGCGCCGCCGATTGCGTGTCTGGAACGTGTCGACCCTCCCCTCCCCCAGACGGACGCGAGCTGCCCGGCAGCCGGCGCTGAGCCGTGACCTTGACCTGCACGCTGACTGGGCTGTGACCTGCCTGGCTGTGACCCATCCCGGCACGCGCCACCGCGCCGGCCCGGGACCCGGTCTCCCGGACGCGAGTCAGTCGACCCGACAGCTGGTATTTTTTGGTATCCCCTAATGTCAAGTAGGTTAGGAGTTGTACTTGTGTCCTGAGTTTGTAAATTCATCGGATGATATTAAAACCATAAGTTGAAACAAACTAATCACGATGTGGTTTCTTTGTATTTGTATTATATATATATTGTTTTTTTTCTTCTCGTTTAAACGTCAAGGTACGGATTATAGCATTGCGCTTACTGTGACTGGAGTGCTCACACAATTATTCTTTCTTGTTTTCTCTCTCTCTTGTAAGAATGAAACGTATGTGTAAAGCGTAGAACGTGATGTAGAACGTGAACGCATAGAACGTGAAAATGTGCACCATACAATTTGCTGGCCGTAAATTGTGTTGTACTTCTTATTTGTTCGTAAACTGAAAGAAACGTTTTTTTTTCTTTTTTCGCCATTTAGCAGTGCTGCTCGCTGCCGCCGCTGCTTCCATCTGCTCACCATGCGCCTCAGCCGTCGCAGCCGTCACCTCTCCGGGGGCCGGCACCCGTCGCTGTATCTGGACCTGCGCAACTCTCTCAAAACTCCGGACCGCCGACCGACCGTCGTCGTCGCTGAGACTCCTCACCACACTCACCACACGGACATCTCAACACACATATCAGCATACAGCAACGACTCGCACACCCCAGCTGCTGGTAACTACTCACCTGTTTGTGCTAAACTCAACTCAACATATCACGCATTGCAAATTACATCCAACAAACGTTGGTTTCGCTTAGGTCTCTTCAAAGACAAAAATACTCAACTTCTAATAAGCGGAATAGAATCAAATCCGGGACCAGAAACAACACGCCAACTTGCAGCTTGTCATTTAAATATTAACAGCGTCACTGCAGAAAACAAAATAGACGAGCTTCATCAGTTTGTTGAAACCAATAACATCAAAATTTTAGCCCTCACCGAAACAAAGCTAAACAACACCGTAGCGGACAATCTGTAC
Source organism: Chirona hameri (assembly GCA_036785665.1). NCBI lineage: Eukaryota > Metazoa > Arthropoda > Thecostraca > Balanomorpha > Balanidae > Chirona > Chirona hameri. The sequence continues at coordinate 6,151 of JAXIVJ010009051.1, forward strand.
TCGCTCAGTGGCTTCCACTCACCCATGATTAAACATAGAACGCGCCACGGAGGAGGAGTAGCCCTCTATATTCATAAATCTCTGCCTTTCCAAAAACTACAAAACTTCGACTGCGATGAGGAATGGGTATGGGCAAAAATCAAAACGAAAAACTTTACCTTGCTGATATGTTGTGTCTATCTTCCTCCTAATCTCTTTGCAGACAGACTACAATGTTTCATTGACAATTTCTCTGAATTTGTAAGTCAGGCACATACTCACGAACCCACAGCAACTCTCGTTCTCGGGGACATAAATGCTGGCAACATTTACCTCCGAAACGGCATTTACCAACACAGTGGCGTAACTTCTTTCGATCGTCAGCTTAAAAACACCGCAGACACGTTAGGCCTCTACCAAATCATCGATCAACCAACCAGAATCACTCAAAACTGCGCGAACTTGCGAGATCTCTTTTTTACTAGTAACGAACGAATCATCGTAAATAGTGGAACTCTATCACCATTCGCAAACCTCGACCACTTTCCCATTTACGCAACACTTGACATCTCGCCACCAACTGAACAAACACAAACAGTTCATAAAATAATATGGGACTACTCCAAAACGGACACAGAACTACTAACCAGACGTTTGCTAGACACCGACTGGACATCTATTCTAGACAACGATATCGACACGGCAACGACTCAATTCATCTGTACCCTACACGAAGCCGCCATTTCATCAATTCCAACTATCAACAGAAACCACAAAAGTAATCAGAAACCATGGGTGACAACAGAACTGCGGAAAAACATCCGGAGACGAGACCGCCTATTCAAACTAGCTAAACAGAAACCGACAGAATATAACTGGAATAGATGGCGCTTTCAACGGAACCTAGTGACATCTATCAACAGACGACTTAAACACGAACACATGCGCAGACTGGTCCAGAAACTTATCACACACAAACGAGACCCGTACAAATACCACCAGACACTCCGCACTATCACAGGACGACAACGTGACGACACTATCCCCCCACTAGCACGACCTGACGGAGACATCGTAACTGACGACTTCGACAAAACGACGTTACTTAACGACTACTTCGCCTCGCAGTCCACAGTACACGTACCCAACACACACGTACCTCCACAGAATAACATCAACACAGCACCGGTACCCGCTCTTGATAACATAGAGACAACGGAAAACGAAGTATTACAAATTTTAAATTCTCTCGATGTAAACAAATCAACTGGCCCTGATAACCTTCCAGTAAAACTGCTAAAAATGACTGCGCTTCTAATCGCAAAGCCTCTCTCCCAGTTATTTAACATGTCTTTGTCTTCAGGAAAGTACCCCAACGCATTTAAGGAAGCTAACGTAAGGCCAATCTTCAAAAATAAAGGCTCCCCTTCAGACTACACCGGCTACCGGCCCATTAGTATTCTTTCGGCTCTATCCAAAGTGTTCGAAAAAATTGTTTACAAAAACATATACATACATCTAACCATAAACTCTTTACTCACTGAAAAACAGAGCGGGTACCGAAAACACCACAATACTGAACAGCAACTCTTGTACCTGACGCACAACTTGTACGACTCACTGGACTCCGGACGCGACTTTACCGCTATCTACCTCGACATAGCAAAATATTTCGACAAAATTTGGCACAAAGGCCTTCTACACAAATGTAAAAATGACTTCGGACTCCGCGGAAAGCTCCTGGAATGGTTAACCTCATATTTAAAAGATATGAAGCAACGGGTTCAAATTAACGGCACTTTTTCCGAATCCAAAAATTATTAATGCGGGTTGTCCACAAGGGTCCGTGATGGGACCACTACTAGCACTCATGTATCTCGACGGACTATCTAAAAAAACGACAAACGACGTTCTCTTCTTCGCGGACGACACCTCTCTCTACGCTTCCCACGGGACGTCTGACATGCACGCGACTCAACTCTCACTCCAGCAAGACCTCGACGAAATCGACAAATATGGTCAAGAATGGGCAATAACATTCAACAGTTCCAAAACTATTCAACAAACATTCTCCCACAAAGCCAACTGTCAGCCGCCAGCATTGAATTTCGGTGGTGAGCCCATCCCAATTCACGAAGCTCACAAACATCTAGGCATGACGTTCTCTACAGATTTGAGATTTCACGAACATGTGAACGAAATTTGTCGCAAGGTAAATAAAACGCTCAGCCCATTATATCCTATCGCAAAATATCTCCCGCGGCCCATTCTTGACCAAATCTACAAAATTTACGTGCGACCCCACTTCGACTACTGCGACACCATCTACGACGGACACATCACAGTACAAGACGCCACCCGACTTGAGACACTACAGAACCGCGCAGCTAGACTAACGACTGGGACGCTATTCAGGACATCTACGGACAAATTTCGATCTGACCTGGGATGGGAGAGACTATCGACAAGACGACATATCCATAGACTGACACTCTACCACAAACTGAGCAGCCCAGCACACCACACACCTTCGTACCTCATACAACTCATGCCACGTACACGCGCTCAAGACACCAACAGATCACTCAGAAACGAAAACACAAACACACAAGCCCCAGTCAACACAACATCTCATCAACGATCCTTTTTTAATGCCACTGTCAAGCAGTGGAACAAGATCCCCAACACAACACGACTTCTCACCCATCACGCATTCAAAAAACAAGTTACCAAGCAGCTGGGACTGCCTGCACCACCTGCCTACTACTCGATAGGAACAAAAGAACACAATATTTTACACACAAGGCTAAGAACACAAATGTCATTTCTCAACTCGCATCGATTCCAGGTCCAGAAAACAGACTCGCCATCATGCTCTTGCGGATATCACACTGAAGACAACCGTCATTTCGTACTCCACTGCCCGGAATACACACGCCAACGACAAACTCTATTTGACAACATTGCACACAAGATACACAACTTTACTCAACATTCACCCTCTAACCAACTTGACACACTTTTATATGGTGCAAATCTCAGCGACGGAGACGGTCGCGAGGTTGCCCGGCAGTTCCAAATTTTCTTACATACATCTGGACGTTTCTTTGAAAACTAGAACTGCGCGGCGGGTGTCGTGTCCCTGGCAGGGGCCGGCTGGGTAGGCTGACGCGGTGTTTCTCTCGCTTGCGCTGTTTCGGCTCGTGGCGGCGGTCGTGAATACTGAATTGTGACTGGAACTATTTCAGAACTAGTGCTCAAACCCAAGCACAGTAATTGTGCTTTTGTGCTAGTTCTGCCTTGTTTTTCTCTTTGAGTGACTCGTTTAAGCAATAAACAAGATGATGATGATGATGAGGTTGGATTCACCCCACCTGTCTGCGTCCGAACAGTAAACACATGCGAGGTTGGATTCACCCCACCTGTCTGCGTCCGAACAGTAAACACATGCGAGGTTGGATTCACCCCACCTGTCTGCGTCCCAACAGTAAACACATGCGAGGTTGGATTCACCCCACCTGTCTGCGTCCCAACAGTAAACACATGCGAGGTTGGATTCACCCCACCTGTCTGCGTCCGAACAGTAAGCACATGCAAGGTTGGATTCACCCCACCTGTCTGCGTCCGAACAGTAAACACATGCGAGGTTGGATTCACCCCACCTGTCTGCGTCCGAACAGTAAACACATGCGAGGTTGGATTCACCCCACCTGTCTGTGTCCCAACAGTAAACACATGCGAGGTTGGAATCACCACATCTGTCTGCGTCCGAACAGTAAACACATGCGAGGTTGGATTCACCCCACCTGTCTGCGTCCGAACAGTAAACACATGCGAGGTTGGATTCACCCCACCTGTCTGCGTCCGAACAGTAAGCACATGCAAGGTTGGATTCACCCCACCTGTCTGCGTCCGAACAGTAAACACATGCGAGGTTGGATTCACCCCACCTGTCTGCGTCCGAACAGTAAACACATGCGAGGTTGGATTCACCCCACCTGTCTGTGTCCCAACAGTAAACACATGCGAGGTTGGAATCACCACATCTGTCTGCGTCCGAACAGTAAACACATGCGAGGTTGGATTCACCCCACCTGTCTGCGTCCGAACAGTAAACACATGCGAGGTTGGATTCACCCCACCTGTCTGCGTCCGAACAGTAAACACATGCGAGGTTCAATGTTGTGACGGGGTTAACAGTAAGTAGAGCCATGACTAATCCCAGCAGCACTGCTGCCGACTGAAACTCGTCATCAAATGAGCCTCTTCCTGGCAACATAGGCTGCCAGCTACTACAGATGCCTTATATCCGTCTGATGAGCGATATAACTAACAACTAACCAGCGGTATGGGCAGTTTGGCAGACAAACTGGTACCGCTTACTTTCATTCGCATCGTGGACAAACACATCTGAACAGCCAAAGCAGCAATGTGGAGCGATTGGTGAATTTAGTTGACGTAACGCCAAAATCCCACAGTAAAATAAGCACAGTAAAACAACAATAAGGAAACGGCCAACAGCGCCTTTAAACTGATGGCAGTCCAGTAGAAGGGCTGCACCATCCCGCCGTTTCTGGCTGCACCGCCCGGTCGTCTCTGGCTGCACCGCCCGGCTGTCACGGCCGTCTCTGGCTGCACCGCCCGGCCGTCTCTGGCTGCACCGCTCGGCCGTCTCTGGCTGCACCGCCCGGCTGTCACGGCCGTCTCTGGCTGCACCGCCCGGCCGTCTCTGGCTGCACCGCCCGGCTGTCACAGCCGTCTCTGGCTGCACCGCCCGGCCGTCTCTGGGCTGCACCGCCCGGCCGTCACGGCCGTCTCTGGCTGCACCGCCCGGTCGTCTGTGGCTGTCGGTACTCACCAGGGACTGAACTTGGTCGAGTAGTCCTCGCCTGTCAGGCCGTTCCTGGTCTCCTTGTAGCTGGCCACGGCGTCCGTCTCCCAGAGGTAGTGGTTGACGCGCGCCAGGCCGGCCGTCTCGCCGCCTGGCCACGGGAAGGCGGAGCGCGGGTCGGCGGCAGGCGCTCCCTCCCCGGCCCGGTCCGGCAGGCCCAGCGCGGTCGGCGGCGGCAGCTGGCCGCAGTCCAGGCCGGCCGGCAGCGGCCGCAGCCGCGCCGGCATCGCCAGCGGCGGCCGCACCTTGGCGCGGCCCTCCACCGCCTTCCGGAACTGGGTGTACACGTCCGGCGTGCTGTCGACGGGGACAGAGCACGCGTCATGGCCACGAGTTTCGGAAAATATGAGTAGATGGCAGCACGTGTCAGGCAATTGTCATAGGTGGCAGCACAAGGGACCACGATGAACATTGAACAGGGTGCGGGCGAACAATGGCAATACGTGGCAATAGAAAGCGCCATGTCGCCGGGCAAACTCAATCCTTGCGAGACATGCACTTCACACACGAAACTTATGCATTCCCAATGACCGCAACGTCTTGAACACCTTATGCGAAAAGCGCGACGAGTAAAAAGAATGCCACTTCATATTCAGTGCTGTAAACTTAGCAACCTTACATGGCAATGATAAGAAAGAAAAAAAACAGCCAAACATACCATTCCCCTTTAAACCACAAATACCCACTTTGTTTAGCAAAATTTCCGACGATTTCGAGCAATATCCTTTCCTTCAAACTGAACGCATAACTCGGACAACTCCAGTCTACCGGAACGAAGTCTTCTGTGCCTCAGGTACATACCTCTTGACGCTGAAGGGCAGGTCGTCCCGGTGGTAGAGCGTGGCGCCCCAGACGGTGTGCACAGGCACACGGAGCGCGCGGCAGCGCTCGGTGAGGGCGCGCTCCACCCGCAGCTCCTCGTCCGTGGCCTCCTGCTGCAGCACCAGTGACAGCTGGTGGCCGGCCAGGGCGGCCATCAGGTCCGGCACGGCCGACTCCGGCCGGCCGCACCGCACCACCAGGTCACTGAAACATGTCTCAAGTCAGGCCAGAACTGGTGAGATTAAGAACACAACGCGAGATTTAAAAAAAGTTAAATAGACCAAACAATGTCAAAATGTCAATATGCCAATGTCAAATGTCAATATCATGGGACAATAGCAAAAGGAAGCATAACAGTTATGATTACGGTATGGCAATGCAGTAATGATATGCTATAGAGGCTGCAAATCCTATCCCACCGACCTGCCCCGCTCCACGAGTCGCCGCTTGAGATCCTGCAGGCTCTGCAGCAGGAACCAAGCGCGGTGCTGGTCCGTCTTCGGGAAGCCGAACTGGTGTGTGGCGGCGAAGTGGCGCGGGTCGACGCAGTAGAGCGGCAGCACCAGGTCGGCAGAGTGGTGAGCCTTGTGTAGCACCTGCAGCAGAGTGGCGCACACATAGAGCAGAGGTAGAGTGGCGCACACAGAGAGCAGAGTCAGAGTGCGCACACAGAGAGCAGAGGCAGAGTGGTGCACACAGAGAGCAGAGAGCAGAGTGGCGCACACAGAGAGCAGAGGTAGAGTGGCGCACACAGAGAGCAGAGTCAGAGTGGCGCACACAGAGAGCAGAGGCAGAGTGGCGCACACAGAGAGCAGAGGTAGAGTGGCGCACACAGAGAGCAGAGGTAGAGTGGCGCACACAGAGAGCAGAGGTAGAGTGGCGCACACAGAGAGCAGAGGTAGAGTGGCGCACACAGATAGCAGAGGTAGAGTGGCGCACACAGAGAGCAGAGGCAGAGTGGCGCACACAGAGAGCAGAGAGCAGAGTGGCGCACACAGAGAGCAGAGTCAGAGTGGCGCACACAGAGAGCAGAGGTAGAGTGGCGCACACAGAGAGCAGAGGTAGAGTGGCGCACACAGAGAGCAGAGTCAGAGTGGCGCACACAGAGAGCAGAGGTAGAGTGGCGCACACAGAGAGCAGAGGTAGAGTGGCGCACACAGAGAGCAGAGGCAGAGTGGCGCACACAGAGAGCAGAGTCAGAGTGGCGCACACAGAGAGCAGAGGTAGAGTGGCGCACACAGAGAGCAGAGGTAGAGTGGCGCACACAGAGAGCAGAGGCAGAGTGGCGCACACAGAGAGCAGAGGTAGAGTGGCGCACACAGAGAGCAGAGGTAGAGTGGCGCACACAGAGAGCAGAGGTAGAGTGGCGCACACAGAGAGCAGAGGTAGAGTGGTGGTCACAGAGAGCAGAGGTAGAGTGGCGCACACAGAGAGCAGAGGTAGAGTGGCGCACACAGAGAGCAGAGGCAGAGTGGTGGTCACAGAGAGCAGAGTGGCGCACACAGAGAGCAGAGTCAGAGTGGTGGTCACAGAGAGCAGAGGTAGAGTGGCGCACACAGAGAGCAGAGGCAGAGTGGCGCACATAGAGAGCAGAGTCAGAGTGGCGCACACAGAGAGCAGAGGTAGAGTGGCGCACACAGAGAGCAGAGGCAGAGTGGCGCACACAGAGAGCAGAGGCAGAGTGGCGCACACAGAGAGCAGAGGTAGAGTGGCGCACACAGAGAGCAGAGTCAGAGTGGCGCACACAGAGAGCAGAGGTAGAGTGGCGCACACAGAGAGCAGAGGTAGAGTGGCGCACACAGAGAGCAGAGGTAGAGTGGCGCACACAGAGAGCAGAGGTAGAGTGGCGCACACAGAGAGCAGAGGCAGAGTGGCGCACACAGAGAGCAGAGTCAGAGTGGCGCACACAGAGAGCAGAGGTAGAGTGGCGCACACAGAGAGCAGAGGTAGAGTGGCGCACACAGAGAGCAGAGGCAGAGTGGCGCACATAGAGAGCAGAGTCAGAGTGGCGCACACAGAGAGCAGAGGTAGAGTGGCGCACACAGAGAGCAGAGGCAGAGTGGCGCACACAGAGAGCAGAGTCAGAGTGGCGCACACAGAGAGCAGAGGTAGAGTGGCGCACACAGAGAGCAGAGGCAGAGTGGCGGTCACAGAGAGCAGAGGCAGAGTGGCGCACACAGAGAGCAGAGTCAGAGTGGCGCACACAGAGAGCAGAGGCAGAGTGGCGCACACAGAGAGCAGAGGTAGAGTGGCGCACACAGAGAGCAGAGGCAGAGTGGCGCACACAGAGAGCAGAGTCAGAGTGGCGCACACAGAGAGCAGAGGTAGAGTGGCGCACACAGAGAGCAGAGGTAGAGTGGCGCACACAGAGAGCAGAGGTAGAGTGGTGGTCACAGAGAGCAGAGGTAGAGTGGCGCACACAGAGAGCAGAGGCAGAGTGGCGCACACAGAGAGCAGAGGTAGAGCGGTGGTCACAGAGAGCAGAGGCAGAGTGGCGCACACAGAGAGCAGAGGTAGAGTGGTGATCACAGAGAGCAGAGGTAGAGTGGTGGTCACAGAGAGCAGAGTGGCGCACACAGAGAGCAGAGTCAGAGTGGTGGTCACAGAGAGCAGAGGTAGAGTGGCGCACACAGAGAGCAGAGTCAGAGTGGTGGTCACAGAGAGCAGAGGCAGAGTGGCGCACACAGAGAGCAGAGGTAGAGTGGTGATCACAGAGAGCAGAGGTAGAGTGGTGGTCACAGAGAGCAGAGTGGCGCACACAGAGAGCAGAGTCAGAGTGGTGGTCACAGAGAGCAGAGGTAGAGTGGTGGTCACAGAGAGCAGAGTCAGAGTGGTGGTCACAGAGAGCAGAGGTAGAGTGGCGCACACAGAGAGCAGAGTCAGAGTGGTGGTCACAGAGAGCAGAGGCAGAGTGGCGCACACAGAGAGCAGAGGTAGAGTGGTGATCACAGAGAGCAGAGGTAGAGTGGTGGTCACAGAGAGCAGAGTGGCGCACACAGAGAGCAGAGTCAGAGTGGTGGTCACAGAGAGCAGAGGTAGAGTGGTGGTCACAGAGAGCAGAGTGGCGCACACAGAGAGCAGAGGCAGAGTGGCGCACACAGAGAGCAGAGTCAGAGTGGCGCACACAGAGAGCAGAGGTAGAGTGGCGCACACAGAGAGCAGAGGCAGAGTGGCGGTCACAGAGAGCAGAGGCAGAGTGGCGCACACAGAGAGCAGAGTCAGAGTGGCGCACACAGAGAGCAGAGGCAGAGTGGCGCACACAGAGAGCAGAGGTAGAGTGGCGCACACAGAGAGCAGAGGCAGAGTGGCGCACACAGAGAGCAGAGTCAGAGTGGCGCACACAGAGAGCAGAGGTAGAGTGGCGCACACAGAGAGCAGAGGTAGAGTGGCGCACACAGAGAGCAGAGGTAGAGTGGTGGTCACAGAGAGCAGAGGTAGAGTGGCGCACACAGAGAGCAGAGGCAGAGTGGCGCACACAGAGAGCAGAGGTAGAGCGGTGGTCACAGAGAGCAGAGGCAGAGTGGCGCACACAGAGAGCAGAGGTAGAGTGGTGATCACAGAGAGCAGAGGTAGAGTGGTGGTCACAGAGAGCAGAGTGGCGCACACAGAGAGCAGAGTCAGAGTGGTGGTCACAGAGAGCAGAGGTAGAGTGGCGCACACAGAGAGCAGAGTCAGAGTGGTGGTCACAGAGAGCAGAGGCAGAGTGGCGCACACAGAGAGCAGAGGTAGAGTGGTGATCACAGAGAGCAGAGGTAGAGTGGTGGTCACAGAGAGCAGAGTGGCGCACACAGAGAGCAGAGTCAGAGTGGTGGTCACAGAGAGCAGAGGTAGAGTGGTGGTCACAGAGAGCACAGTCAGAGTGGTGGTCACAGAGAGCAGAGGTAGAGTGGCGCACACAGAGAGCAGAGTCAGAGTGGTGGTCACAGAGAGCAGAGGCAGAGTGGCGCACACAGAGAGCAGAGGTAGAGTGGTGATCACAGAGAGCAGAGGTAGAGTGGTGGTCACAGAGAGCAGAGTGGCGCACACAGAGAGCAGAGTCAGAGTGGTGGTCACAGAGAGCAGAGGTAGAGTGGTGGTCACAGAGAGCAGAGGTAGAGTGGCGCACACAGAGAGCAGAGGCAGAGTGGCGCACACATAGAGCAGAGGTAGAGTGGCGCACACAGAGAGCAGAGGTAGAGTGGCGCACACAGAGAGCAGAGAGCAGAGTGGCGCACACAGAGAGCAGAGTCAGAGTGGCGCACACAGAGAGCAGAGTCAGAGTGGCGCACACAGAGAGCAGAGGTAGAGTGGCGCACACAGAGAGCAGAGGTAGAGTGGTGGTCACAGAGAGCAGAGGTAGAGTGGCGCACACAGAGAGCAGAGGCAGAGTGGTGGTCACAGAGAGCAGAGGCAGAGTGGCGCACACAGAGAGCAGAGTCAGAGTGGCGCACACAGAGAGCAGAGGCAGAGTGGCGCACACAGAGAGCAGAGGTAGAGTGGCGCACACAGAGAGCAGAGGTAGAGTGGTGGTCACAGAGAGCAGAGGTAGAGTGGCGCACACAGAGAGCAGAGGCAGAGTGGCGCACACAGAGAGCAGAGGTAGAGTGGTGGTCACAGAGAGCAGAGGTAGAGTGGCGCACACAGAGAGCAGAGTCAGAGTGGTGGTCACAGAGAGCAGAGGCAGAGTGGCGCACAAAGAGAGCAGAGGTAGAGTGGCGCACACAGAGAGCAGAGGCAGAGTGGCGCACACAGAGAGCAGAGGCAGAGTGGCGCACACAGAGAGCAGAGGTAGAGTGGCGCACACAGAGAGCAGAGGCAGAGTGGCGCACACAGAGAGCAGAGGTAGAGTGGCGCACACAGAGAGCAGAGTCAGAGTGGCGCACACAGAGAGCAGAGGTAGAGTGGCGCACACAGAGAGCAGAGGTAGAGTGGCGCACACAGAGAGCAGAGGTAGAGTGGCGCACACAGAGAGCAGAGGTAGGGTGGCGCACACAGAGAGCAGAGGCAGAGTGGCGCACACAGAGAGCAGAGGCAGAGTGGCGCACACAGAGAGCAGAGGCAGAGTGGTGGTCACAGAGAGCAGAGTCAGAGTGGCGCACACAGAGAGCAGAGGTAGAGTGGCGCACACAGAGAGCAGAGGTAGAGTGGCGCACACAGAGAGCAGAGTCAGAGTGGCGCACACAGAGAGCAGAGGCAGAGTGGCGCACACAGAGAGCAGAGGTAGAGTGGTGGTCACAGAGAGCAGAGGTAGAGTGGCGCACACAGAGAGCAGAGGTAGAGTGGTGATCACAGAGAGCAGAGGTAGAGTGGTGGTCACAGAGAGCAGAGTGGCGCACACAGAGAGCAGAGTCAGAGTGGCGCACACAGAGAGCAGAGGTAGAGTGGCGCACACAGAGAGCAGAGGCAGAGTGGCGCACACAGAGAGCAGAGGTAGAGTGGCGCACACAGAGAGCAGAGGTAGAGTGGCGCACACAGAGAGCAGAGTCAGAGTGGCGCACACAGAGAGCAGAGTCAGAGTGGCGCACACAGAGAGCAGAGGTAGAGTGGCGCACACAGAGAGCAGAGGTAGAGTGGCGCACACAGAGAGCAGAGGTAGAGTGGCGCACACAGAGAGCAGAGGCAGAGTGGCGCACACAGAGAGCAGAGGTAGAGTGGTGCACACAGAGAGCAGAGGTAGAGTGGTGGTCACAGAGAGCAGAGGTAGAGTGGCGCACACAGAGAGCAGAGGCAGAGTGGCGCACACAGAGAGCAGAGTGGCGCACACAGAGAGCAGAGGCAGAGTGGCGCACACAGAGAGCAGAGGCAGAGTGGCGCACACAGAGAGCAGAGGCAGAGTGGTGGTCACAGAGAGCAGAGTCAGAGTGGCGCACACAGAGAGCAGAGGTAGAGTGGCGCACACAGAGAGCAGAGTCAGAGTGGCGCACACAGAGAGCAGAGGTAGAGTGGCGCACACAGAGAGCAGAGGTAGAGTGGCGCACACAGAGAGCAGAGTCAGAGTGGCGCACACAGAGAGCAGAGGCAGAGTGGCGCACACAGAGAGCAGAGGTAGAGTGGTGGTCACAGAGAGCAGAGGTAGAGTGGCGCACACAGAGAGCAGAGGTAGAGTGGTGATCACAGAGAGCAGAGGTAGAGTGGTGGTCACAGAGAGCAGAGTGGCGCACACAGAGAGCAGAGTCAGAGTGGCGCACACAGAGAGCAGAGGTAGAGTGGCGCACACAGAGAGCAGAGGCAGAGTGGCGCACACAGAGAGCAGAGGTAGAGTGGCGCACACAGAGAGCAGAGGTAGAGTGGCGCACACAGAGAGCAGAGTCAGAGTGGCGCACACAGAGAGCAGAGTCAGAGTGGCGCACACAGAGAGCAGAGGTAGAGTGGCGCACACAGAGAGCAGAGGTAGAGTGGCGCACACAGAGAGCAGAGGTAGAGTGGCGCACACAGAGAGCAGAGGTAGAGTGGCGCACACAGAGAGCAGAGGCAGAGTGGCGCACACAGAGAGCAGAGGTAGAGTGGCGCACACAGAGAGCAGAGGCAGAGTGGCGCACACAGAGAGCAGAGTCAGAGTGGCGCACACAGAGAGCAGAGGTAGAGTGGCGCACACAGAGAGCAGAGGTAGAGTGGCGCACACAGAGAGCAGAGGTAGAGTGGCGCACACAGAGAGCAGAGGCAGAGTGGCGCACACAGAGAGCAGAGGTAGAGTGGCGCACACAGAGAGCAGAGGCAGAGTGGCGCACACAGAGAGCAGAGGCAGAGTGGCGCACACAGAGAGCAGAGGTAGAGTGGCGCACACAGAGAGCAGAGGTAGAGTGGCGCACACAGAGAGCAGAGGTAGAGTGGCGGTCACAGAGAGCAGAGTGGCGCACACAGAGAGCAGAGGTAGAGTGGCGCACACAGAGAGCAGAGGCAGAGTGGCGCACACAGAGAGCCGAGTCAGAGTGGCGCACACAGAGAGCAGAGGTAGAGTGGCGCACACAGAGAGCAGAGGTAGAGTGGTGGTCACAGAGAGCAGAGTGGCGCACACAGAGAGCAGAGGCAGAGTGGCGCACACAGAGAGCAGAGGTAGAGTGGCGCACACAGAGAGCAGAGGCAGAGTGGCGCACACAGAGAGCAGAGGTAGAGTGGCGCACACAGAGAGCAGAGGCAGAGTGGCGCACACAGAGAGCAGAGGTAGAGTGGCGCACACAGAGAGCAGAGGTAGAGTGGCGCACACAGAGAGCAGAGTCAGAGTGGCGCACACAGAGAGCAGAGTCAGAGTGGCGCACACAGAGCAGAGGTAGAGTGGCGCACACAGAGAGCAGAGGTAGAGTGGTGGTCACAGAGAGCAGAGTCAGAGTGGCGCACACAGAGAGCAGAGGTAGAGTGGCGCACACAGAGAGCAGAGGTAGAGTGGCGCACACAGAGAGCAGAGTCAGAGTGGCGCACACAGAGAGCAGAGGTAGAGTGGCGCACACAGAGAGCAGAGGCAGAGTGGCGCACACAGAGAGCAGAGGCAGAGTGGCGCACACAGAGAGCAGAGGTAGAGTGGCGCACACAGAGAGCAGAGGTAGAGTGGCGCACACAGAGAGCAGAGGTAGAGTGGTGCACACAGAGAGCAGAGGTAGAGTGGCGCACACAGAGAGCAGAGTCAGAGTGGCGCACACAGAGAGCAGAGGTAGAGTGGCGCACATAGAGAGCAGAGGTAGAGTGGTGGTCACAGAGAGCAGAGTGGCGCACACAGAGAGCAGAGGTAGAGTGGTGCACACAGAGAGCAGAGTCAGAGTGGCGCACACAGAGAGCAGAGTCAGAGTGGCGCACACAGAGAGCAGAGGTAGAGTGGCGCACACAGAGAGCAGAGGTAGAGTGGTGGTCACAGAGAGCAGAGTCAGAGTGGCGCACACAGAGAGCAGAGTCAGAGTGGCGCACACAGAGAGCAGAGGTAGAGTGGCGCACACAGAGAGCAGAGGCAGAGTGGCGCACACAGAGATCAGAGGCAGAGTGGCGCACACAGAGAGCAGAGGTAGAGTGGCGCACACAGAGAGCAGAGGTAGAGTGGCGCACACAGAGAGCAGAGGTAGAGTGGTGCACACAGAGAGCAGAGGTAGAGTGGCGCACACAGAGAGCAGAGTCAGAGTGGCGCACACAGAGAGCAGAGGTAGAGTGGCGCACACAGAGAGCAGAGGTAGAGTGGTGGTCACAGAGAGCAGAGTGGCGCACACAGAGAGCAGAGGTAGAGTGGTGGTCACAGAGAGCAGAGTCAGAGTGGCGCACACAGAGAGCAGAGGTAGAGTGGCGCACACAGAGAGCAGAGGTAGAGTGGCGCACACAGAGAGCAGAGTCAGAGTGGCGCACACAGAGAGCAGAGTCAGAGTGGCGCACACAGAGAGCAGAGGTAGAGTGGCGCACACAGAGAGCAGAGGCAGAGTGGCGCACACAGAGAGCAGAGGCAGAGTGGCGCACACAGAGAGCAGAGGTAGAGTGGCGCACACAGAGAGCAGAGGTAGAGTGGCGCACACAGAGAGCAGAGGTAGAGTGGTGCACACAGAGAGCAGAGGTAGAGTGGCGCACACAGAGAGCAGAGGCAGAGTGGCGCACACAGAGAGCAGAGGTAGAGTGGCGCACACAGAGAGCAGAGGTAGAGTGGTGCACACAGAGAGCAGAGGTAGAGTGGCGCACACAGAGAGCAGAGGCAGAGTGGCGCACACAGAGAGCAGAGGCAGAGTGGCGCACACAGAGAGCAGAGTCAGAGTGGCGCACACAGAGAGCAGAGGTAGAGTGGCGCACACAGAGAGCAGAGGTAGAGTGGCGCACACAGAGAGCAGAGGTAGAGTGGCGCACACAGAGAGCAGAGGCAGAGTGGCGGTCACAGAGAGCAGAGGCAGAGTGGCGCACACAGAGAGCAGAGGTAGAGTGGCGCACACAGAGAGCAGAGGCAGAGTGGCGGTCACAGAGAGCAGAGGCAGAGTGGCGCACACAGAGAGCAGAGGTAGAGTGGCGCACACAGAGAGCAGAGGTAGAGTGGTGCACACAGAGAGCAGAGGTAGAGTGGCGCACACAGAGAGCAGAGGTAGAGTGGCGCACACAGAGAGCAGAGTCAGAGTGGCGCACACAGAGAGCAGAGGCAGAGTGGCGCACACAGAGAGCAGAGGCAGAGTGGCGCACACAGAGAGCAGAGGTAGAGTGGCGCACACAGAGAGCAGAGGTAGAGTGGCGCACACAGAGAGCAGAGGTAGAGTGGCGCACACAGAGAGCAGAGGTAGAGTGGCGCACACAGAGAGCAGAGGTAGAGTGGCGCACACAGAGAGCAGAGGTAGAGTGGCGCACACAGAGAGCAGAGGCAGAGTGGCGCACACAGAGAGCAGAGGTAGAGTGGTGGTCACAGAGAGCAGAGGTAGAGTGGCGCACACAGAGAGCAGAGGCAGAGTGGCGCACACAGAGAGCAGAGGTAGAGTGGTGGTCACAGAGAGCAGAGGTAGAGTGGCGCACACAGAGAGCAGAGGCAGAGTGGCGCACACAGAGAGCAGAGGCAGAGTGGTGGTCACAGAGAGCAGAGGTAGAGTGGCGCACACAGAGAGCAGAGGTAGAGTGGCGCACACAGAGAGCAGAGGCAGAGTGGCGCACACAGAGAGCAGAGGTAGAGTGGTGGTCACAGAGAGCAGAGGCAGAGTGGCGCACACAGAGAGCAGAGTCAGAGTGGCGCACACAGAGAGCAGAGGTAGAGTGGCGCACACAGAGAGCAGAGGCAGAGTGGCGCACACAGAGAGCAGAGGTAGAGTGGTGGTCACAGAGAGCAGAGGTAGAGTGGCGCACACAGAGAGCAGAGGCAGAGTGGCGCACACAGAGAGCAGAGGCAGAGTGGTGGTCACAGAGAGCAGAGGTAGAGTGGCGCACACAGAGAGCAGAGGTAGAGTGGCGCACACAGAGAGCAGAGGCAGAGTGGCGCACACAAAGAGCAGAGGTAGAGTGGTGGTCACAGAGAGCAGAGGCAGAGTGGCGCACACAGAGAGCAGAGTCAGTGTGGCGCACACAGAGAGCAGAGGTAGAGTGGCGCACACAGAGAGCAGAGGCAGAGTGGCGCACACAGAGAGCAGAGTCAGAGTGGCGCACACAGAGAGCAGAGTCAGAGTGGCGCACACAGAGAGCAGAGGTAGAGTGGCGCACACAGAGAGCAGAGGCAGAGTGGCTCACACAGAGAGCAGAGGCAGAGTGGCGCACACAGAGAGCAGAGTCAGAGTGGCGCACACAGAGAGCAGAGGTAGAGTGGCGCACACAGAGAGCAGAGGTAGAGTGGCGCACACAGAGAGCAGAGGCAGAGTGGCTCACACAGAGAGCAGAGGCAGAGTGGCGCACACAGAGAGCAGAGTCAGAGTGGCGCACACAGAGAGCAGAGGTAGAGTGGCGCACACAGAGAGCAGAGGTAGAGTGGCGCACACAGAGAGCAGAGGTAGAGTGGCGCACACAGAGAGCAGAGGTAGAGTGGCGCACACAGAGAGCAGAGGTAGAGTGGCGCACACAGAGAGCAGAGGTAGAGTGGCGCACACAGAGAGCAGAGGCAGAGTGGCGCACACAGAGAGCAGAGGTAGAGTGGCGCACACAGAGAGCAGAGAGCAGAGTGGCGCACACAGAGAGCAGAGTCAGAGTGGCGCACACAGAGAGCAGAGGTAGAGTGGCGCACACAGAGAGCAGAGTGGCGCACACAGAGAGCAGAGTCAGAGTGGCGCACACAGAGAGCAGAGGTAGAGTGGCGCACACAGAGAGCAGAGGTAGAGTGGCGCACACAGAGAGCAGAGGTAGAGTGGCGCACACAGAGAGCAGAGGTAGAGTGGTGCACACAGAGAGCAGAGGTAGAGTGGCGCACACAGAGAGCAGAGTCAGAGTGGCGCACACAGAGAGCAGAGGTAGAGTGGCGCACACAGAGAGCAGAGGTAGAGCGGCGCACACAGAGAGCAGAGGTAGAGTGGCGCACACAGAGAGCAGAGGTAGAGTGGCGCACACAGAGAGCAGAGGTAGAGTGGTGCACACAGAGAGCAGAGGTAGAGTGGCGCACACAGAGAGCAGAGTCAGAGTGGCGCACACAGAGAGCAGAGGTAGAGTGGCGCACACAGAGAGCAGAGGTAGAGTGGCGCACACATAGAGCAGAGGTAGAGTGGCGCACACAGAGAGCAGAGGTAGAGTGGTGCACACAGAGAGCAGAGGTAGAGTGGCGCACACAGAGAGCAGAGTCAGAGTGGCGCACACAGAGAGCAGAGGTAGAGTGGCGCACACAGAGAGCAGAGGTAGAGTGGCGCACACAGAGAGCAGAGGTAGAGTGGCGCACACAGAGGGCAGAGGTAGAGTGGTGCACACAGAGAGCAGAGGTAGAGTGGCGCACACAGAGAGCAGAGGTAGAGCGGCGCACACAGAGAGCAGAGGTAGAGTGGCGCACACAGAGAGCAGAGGTAGAGTGGCGCACACAGAGAGCAGAGGTAGAGTGGCGCACACAGAGAGCAGAGGTAGAGTGGTGCACACAGAGAGCAGAGGTAGAGTGGCGCACACAGAGAGCAGAGTCAGAGTGGCGCACACAGAGAGCAGAGGTAGAGTGGCGCACACAGAGAGCAGAGGTAGAGTGGCGCACACAGAGAGCAGAGGTAGAGTGGCGCACACAGAGAGCAGAGGTAGAGTGGCGCACACAGAGAGCAGAGGTAGAGTGGCGCACACAGAGAGCAGAGTCAGAGTGGCGCACACAGAGAGCAGAGGCAGAGTGGTGGTCACAGAGAGCAGAGGCAGAGTGGCGCACACAGAGAGCAGAGGTAGAGTGGCGCACACAGAGAGCAGAGTCAGAGTGGCGCACACAGAGAGCAGAGGTAGAGTGGCGCACACAGAGAGCAGAGGTAGAGTGGCGCACACAGAGAGCAGAGGTAGAGTGGCGCACACAGAGAGCAGAGGTAGAGTGGCGCACACAGAGAGCAGAGGTAGGGTGGCGCACACAGAGAGCAGAGTCAGAGTGGCGCACACAGAGAGCAGAGGCAGAGTGGCGCACACAGAGAGCAGAGGTAGAGTGGCGCACACAGAGAGCAGAGTCAGAGTGGCGCACACAGAGAGCAGAGGCAGAGTGGCGCACACAGAGAGCAGAGGTAGAGTGGCGCACACAGAGAGCAGAGTCAGAGTGGTGGTCACAGAGAGCAGAGGCAGAGTGGTGGTCAGTCATTCTCCAGGCAACAGCCACATACCACAGAGCACGAGCACACAGTCATAAACCAGCTGTCAAACTCAGTCAGTCATAAACCAGCTGTCAGACTCAGTCATAAACCAGCTGTCAGACTCAGTCAGTCATAAACTAGCTGTCAGACTCAGTCATAAACCAGCTGTCAGACTCAGTCAGTCATAAACCAGCTGTCAGACTCAGTCAGTCATACACCAGCTGTCATACTCAGTCATAAACCAGCTGTCAGACTCAGTCATACACCAGCTGTCAGACTCAGTCATAAACCAGCTGTCAGACTCAGTCATACACCGGCTGTCAGACTCAGTCATAAACCAGCTGTCATACTCAGTCATAAACCAGCTGTCAGACTCAGTCAGTCATAAACCAGCTGTCAGACTCAGTCATACACCAGCTGTCAGACTCAGTCATAAACCAGCTGTCATACTCAGTCATAAACCAGCTGTCAGACTCAGTCATAAACCAGCTGTCAGACTCAGTCATAAACCAGCTGTCATACTCAGTCATAAACCAGCTGTCATACTCAGTCAGTCATAAACCAGCTGTCAGACTCAGTCATAAACCAGCTGTCAGACTCAGTCATAAACCAGCTGTCATACTCAGTCAGTCATAAACCAGCTGTCAGACTCAGTCAGTCATAAACCAGCTGTCAGACTCAGTCATAAACCATCTGTCAGACTCAGTCAGTCATAAACCAGCTGTCAGACTCAGTCAGTCATAAACCAGCTGTCAGACTCAGTCAGTCATAAACCAGCTGTCAGACTCAGCCATAAACCAGCTGTCAGACTCAGTCATAAACCAGCTGTCAGACTCAGTCATAAATCAGCTGTCATACTCAGTCATAAACCAGCTGTCATACTCAGTCAGTCATAAACCAGCTGTCAGACTCAGTCATAAACCAGCTGTCAGACTCAGTCATAAACCAGCTGTCATACTCAGTCAGTCATAAACCAGCTGTCAGACTCAGTCAGTCATAAACCATCTGTCAGACTCAGTCATAAACCATCTGTCAGACTCAGTCAGTCATAAACCAGCTGTCAGACTCAGTCAGTCATAAACCAGCAGTCAGACTCAGTCAGTCATAAACTAGCTGTCAGACTCAGTCATAAACCAGCTGTTAGACTCAGTCATAAACCAGCTGTCAGACTCAGTCAGTCATAAACCAGCTGTCAGACTCAGTCAGTCATAAACCAGCTGTCAGCCTCAGTCATAGACCAGCTGTCAGACTCAGTCAGTCATAAACCAGCTGTCATACTCAGTCAGTCATAAACCAGCTGTCAGACTCAGTCAGTCATAAACCAGCTGTCATACTCAGTCAGTCATAAACCAGCTGTCAGACTCAGTCAGTCATAAACCAGCTGTCAGCCTCAGTCATAGACCAGCTGTCAGACTCAGTCAGTCATAAACCAGCTGTCAGACTCAGTCAGTCATAAACTAGCTGTCAGACTCAGTCAGTCATAAACCAGCTGTCAGACTCAGTCAGTCATAAACCAGCTGTCAGACTCAGTCAGTCATAAACCAGCTGTCAGACTCAGTCATAAACCAGCTGTCAGACTCAGTCATAAACCAGCTGTCAGACTCAGTCAGTCATAAACCAGCTGTCAGACTCAGTCATAAACCAGCTGTCATACTCAGTCAGTCATAAACCAGCTGTCAGACTCAGTCAGTCATAAACTAGCTGTCAGACTCAGTCAGTCATAAACTAGCTGTCATACTCAGTCAGTCATAAACCAGCTGTCAGACTCAGTCAGTCATAAACCAGCTGTCAGACTCAGTCAGTCATAAACCAGCTGTCAGACTCAGTCAGTCATAAACCAGCTGTCAGACTCAGTCAGTCATAAACCAGCTGTCAGACTCAGTCATAAACCAGCTGTCAGACTCAGTCAGTCATAAACCAGCTGTCAGACTCAGTCATAAACCAGCTGTCAGACTCAGTCAGTCATAAACCAGCTGTCAGACTCAGTCATAAACCAGCTGTCATACTCAGTCAGTCAAAAACCAGCTGTCAGACTCAGTCAGTCATAAACTAGCTGTCATACTCAGTCAGTCATAAACTAGCTGTCATACTCAGTCAGTCATAAACCAGCTGTCAGACTCAGTCAGTCATAAACCAGCTGTCAGACTCAGTCAGTCATAAACCAGCTGTCAGACTCAGTCAGTCATAAACCAGCTGTCAGCCTCAGTCAGTCATAAACCAGCTGTCAGACTCAGTCAGTCATAAACCAGCTGTCAGACTCAGTCAGTCATAAACCAGCTGTCAGACTCAGTCAGTCATAAACCAGCTGTCAGCCTCAGTCAGTCATAAACCAGCTGTCAGACTCAGTCATAAACCAGCTGTCAGACTCAGTCATAAACCAGCTGTCAGACTCAGTCATAAACCAGCTGTCAGACTCAGTCAGTCATAAACCAGCTGTCAGACTCAGTCATAAACCAGCTGTCAGACTCAGTCAGTCATAAACCAGCTGTCAGACTCAGTCATTAACCAGATGTCAGACTCAGTCAGTCATAAACCAGCTGTCAGACTCAGTCAGTCATAAACCAGCAGTCAGACTCAGTCATAAACCAGCTGTCATACTCAGTCAGTCATAAACCAGCTGTCAGACTCAGTCATAAACCAGATGTCAGACTCAGTCAGTCATAAACCAGCTGTCAGACTCAGTCAGTCATAAACCAGCTGTCAGCCTCAGTCATAAACCAGCTGTCAGCCTCAGTCAGTCATAAACCAGCTGTCAGACCCAGTCAGTCAGACTCAGTCTGTCATACTCAGTCATAAACCAGCTGTCAGACTCAGTCAGTCATAAACCAGCTGTCAGACTCAGTCATAAACCAGCTGTCAGACTCAGTCAGTCATAAACCAGCTGTCAGACTCAGTCAGTCATAAACCAGCTGTCAGACTCAGTCATAAACCAGCTGTCAGACTCAGTCATAAACCAGCTGTCAGACTCAGTCATAAACCAGCTGTCAGACTCAGTCAGTCATAAACCAGCTGTCAGACTCAGTCAGTCAGACTCAGTCAGTCAGAAAAGTATGGATATGCATAGAGGAAACAGGCTGAATCAGAATGTTGATACCAACAAAACCATCATCAGTCCATTTGGCAGCACAGTCACATAATTATTTCTTCATTTTCCTGTGTGTGCATGTTTGTTTGTCACCAGACAATGACAAATAATGCAATTGACAAAAATACAAACAAAAAACAGGTACAAATGATACTTTAAAATGTTAACAGAACATACGCGAGGTCTTCCGTCAACTAGGGGAAAATTTGCGTATGAGTGGCCCGACCGTAGCCATGGTTTTCAGATGCTTATTTCTTCGCAGCTACTCGTAGAGTTGGTGGTTGCGCAACTTGCGGCCACGACCCACCGGACTCGCGCTCGGCGGCTGAACCCCTCGGTCACGTGACCGCTTGCGGCCGGCGAAGGACAGCTACCGGGGTCGCCGTCCCTGGCATGTCCCATTTAACTCAAAGCAAGGCTTTGGAAACTCGTCCACATTAGGAAA
>JAXIVJ010009051.1:32500-52778 GCA_036785665.1 Chirona hameri
CTCTAGTCGTGTCACACATCAGATACTGCATATCCATCTACGGTACTTACGGACTGGCCAGAGACATAGGATACAGAAGGTGCTGAACTTCTGCGCACGTGTCAAATGTGGCAGACGTAAATACGACCACATATCTGCCGACTACAAACAGCTTGGGTGGCTCAACGCGGAGCAGCTAACCACGTACCATCGCGTGTGCCTCGTTCAGAAGTACGTACCACTGGACTCCCGGTCGGTATTGCCGAACACCTCGTCACCAGCGGCCACCAACACAGCACTAGAACACGCGGTCAGCTACAGCCGAACCAGTGCTAAATCGAACGCAGGTGTTCGTAGACTGTGTTTTTAGCGGTGCTGATATGCACAACCGACTACCGCAGGACATCCGCGAAGTAGGACACACCAGTTTTAAGACTCGGGTGATTGACTGGCTGCTCCGCGATGCTGGCTAGGCGCTGATGAGTGTGTGGCGAGGAGTGTGTGGCGAGTGTGTATGGGCGGGTGTGTGTGGGTCTGTGATTTACATTTGAATGTCCAAGCTTTTACCATATTGACGTGCGACTTGGAAAAGCCACGCTCGATGTGGAAGGGTTGCAAAATACATGTCTATGTCTATGTATATGGGGCTTTCATGACTACGCGACTGTCGTCATTTATAGTCGGGCTCTCACGCCGACCCAAGCAAGGAACCGAATGACCTCGCCAGTAGCCAGACTCGAACCCGGAACCCATGGGTTCGAGCCCAACGCTCTACCGACTGAGCCACCCGGACCCCTCTCTTAACCCGCCATTGGCGTTTTTCGCCCCCCCTCCCCTCCCCCCCTCTTGACGAATGTTTGCAATAGCTCAAAAAACCAATAGCACTATCGACGTGAAACTGCAGGTACCTTCTCCTACATCAATTTTACGTCTTCTGTGCAAAAATTGAAGTCAAATTGTCAATTTCGAATATAGCGAATTTAGTGACGTCACTACACACGAGTTTGACACAAAAATCAGCTAAACTTAAAGGAAATAGTTCACCTTCGGAAATTTTCAGAACACTATTTTATTATATATTTTTTAATACAGTTTCTCTTTTTCTTTTCAAAAATGTCCTACATCGCGCCAATTCAGGACAGAAGGTCGTAAATTATTAATGTTATGGTGTGCGTTATTGGTCTGCGCATGATCCATGCAGTGCTGGCACTCTCAGACGTACGGTATATCATCTATTGCGCCGCATTCCTTTGCCAAAAAGTTAAATATCTTCGGCTGGAGAGTCTTTTCAGCCAAGAAAGTAGTTGCAGATAGGATTTCTCAACACGGGCTACAAAACTGCTATTTCAGTTCAAAATCCCATGTTGAAGGTGAACTATTTCCTTTAAGAGGCCGTACAAATGTCATATTTTGAGCAAAATGCAATCGAAAACGTCAAAAGATAGAAAATGGCAAGGGCTACAAAATGGCTATCTCGGATTTTGAACATTTGTTTTGACCCAAACAAATTAAAAACCAAAACCAAAAACAAAATGCCATCAAAATCAACGTTTTCAAACATTTCCCAAAAACGGAAAAATATGTTGAAGAACCACATGTGGAAAATACCCAAAACAAATTTAAAAAGCAATATCTTTATTTTGACTGACTTATGGCTTCCTAGGTATGAGTAACTCATGACGTCATATTTTTTAATTGCGTTTTTTGGCTTTTAGTGACCAGATACAAACAACTAAATGTCAGCGCTGTATTTCTGAGATAAAACTGGTCTAGCACATGCCTTTTTTATTTAAATTTATAAATTTCAAATGTTGACCGTATGTGACCTGACCTTGACCATATATGGCGTCAGATTGTGAAAATGGCTGCTACCATCGAATTATACGTGTAGAATAACCCATAAAACATGTGTCGCATGACTTACGTAGATTTATTGCCAATAGTGACCTTTTGTGACCTGATCCTGACCTTGACCTTTGCTTACAATTTCACTTTTGATTATGCGGGATATGCATTATACCTTTGAGAGTACTTTGTGCGATAACAGTCGCAATCTAAGGCTTTGGATGGAAAGTATGGCAAAAAACTCAAATATCTCAATTTTGACCTTTGACCTGACTGTGACCTGACATGTGACCTTATTTGAACTTTCGTGTATGCTTTGGATGCATCTCATTAACCCCTCGCCCTACGGGCGCCCTGACAGCCCCCCCCCCCCCTGAGGTTTTTATTGAACAGCTTTTTACACGTGCGGCGCATCTTGCTGAAATTTTCGGTAGCTGAGTTCACAACAATTATACATAATGCTGTAAAAATGTCATTGAAATTGGTTGAGTAGTTTGGGAGATAATAATGTTTTGATGACGTCATGTTGGTGGAAAAAATATAAATATTTGAAAAATGGTAGACAACAGAGTTTTAAAGCAAATTGCAAACGCAATTCACCAAAGATACAAAATGGCATTCTCTTTAAAATGGCAATCTCGGATTGTCAAAATGTTAGTTTTTGACCCCTAAAATAAATAAAAAACTGTTTTTTTTTAATCCTCACAAATCAACATTTTCAAAGATGTTAGAAAAATCGGAATATATGTAAGATAATACCAAATTTCATACCAAATTTCAAAACCCCATAACCAAATTTCAAAGCAATAGCTTCATGTTTGACTGAGTGATGGCTCCCTAAGTGTAAGAAACTGATGACGTCATTTTTTTTTAATAACTTTTGTTTTACTTTTCTTTCTTTTTCGTTTGACAAGAAACGAACAAATAAATACCTTTTCTGTATTTCTGAGCCAAAACTGGTCTAGGAAGATGTCTTTTTATTTACATTTATCAATTTCTAATTTTGAGGTTTTCTGAAGAGCAAAATCACTGTTCTGGACATCGTAAATCCGAGGTCATTCACTTGACCTGGAAGGTCACCCGTGGACCTGAAACCTAAAAATCGCATACTGTTAGATTCCTCTCATGACAGGCAACATGCTGGTTCTTACCGCATTGCTGTAAGTTGTTTGGTTTTGAAGTTAACAGGGGGCCTGTCAGCCTCCCCCCGTAGGGCGAAGGTGAAACAAGCTCCCGTAGGGCGAGGGTTAAGAGCTTTCGATTGTCGCCTTGCGAGTCTCGTTGCGGTTATTGGTTCGGAAGATAACCAGGGGGGACGCCCCCTCCCCAGCCAATAGCGTTCGGCTGAGAGAGAAGCCAATACCGGGTTAACTCTTTGACCTCTTCGAGGCGAACTCAGGTATGAGGTAACCCCCAGGTCACGTGTGATTTTTCTTCAATAACTCTTTGTCAAACCAAGCTAGAGCAATGAGAGTTTCACCATTGTATTTAGCTCGATGAGACGCATAGATTGGTGCAAAAATTACCTTGATCTAAACCTTGACCTGACCTCGACCTTGAGCGACCTCAGGTTAGGTCATTTTGTATATGACCTTAACTAGGTCACTCGATATATCATTCAATGTACCTCGACGAGAGAAACTCAATGATGAAAAACTTTTTTATCATGATCATGCTGCTGTGAAAGGTTTTTTCTTAAAGATAATCCGGCATTTCTTAGAATATTTTAAGTTCAATGGCTTCTGCTGAACTAAGTATTGACAGGCAAATTCTGATGGAAACTCAGTGACAGCAAATGCAATTATCTTAAGAACCTTTTCCGTGTGTCGCTAGGCTCTTTGAGTTATCGAGATATATACAGTTTTGACACCCATATATAACCGAAATTTTACTTTTGATGAACTTTGGTGACCTCAATATTGACCGGCCTACAAAATTGCCGGTATACTTTCGATAGAGCTTATCTCTAGCTATCTAACGCCGTTTTCCACTTATCGCATACGCCGTGTGGTTTTCGAGATCTTAGGGGGACGGGGGGGGGGGGCTATCCGCCCCCGGCAGTCTGTGGTTGGCGCGAACCCCGGCGGTGCACGGGTTATTTTTATATAAAAATATTACGCGTCTGCCCTGCTCTTCCCGCCTCTGCCCTGTCGTGCCCTGCCTCTGCCCTGTCCTGCTCCGCCGTCTGTCTTGCCCTGCCCCTCCTCTGTCTGGCTTTACCCCTGCCTTGCCCTGTCCCGTCCTGTCCTGCCCTGTCCCGTCCCGTCCCGTCCCGTCCCGTCCTGTCCTGTCCTGTCCTGCCCTGTCCTGTCCTGTCCTGTCCTGTCCTGCCCTGTCCTGTCCTGTCCTGCCCTGCCCTGCCTGTCCTGTCCTGTCCTGTCCTGTCCTGTCCTGCCCTGTCCTGTCCTGCCCTGTCCTGTCCTGTCACTGTCCTGTCCTGTCCTGTCCTGTCCTGTCCTGTCCTGTCCTGTCCTGTCCTGTCCTGTCCTGTCCTGCCTCTGCCCTGTCCTGTCCTGTCCTGCCCTGTCTTGGCCTCTGCCCCGCCTCTGCCCCGTCCTGTCCCGTCCTGCCCTGTCCTTCCCTGTCCTGCCCCGCCCAGTGGCGGCCGGCACAGCTGTTGCATTGGCGTGCTCTCGGTTAGATAAGTACAGTTAGATTACCCGATACAGAGCGAAAGTTTCGGTCAAATTGGCGAATATTATGGTCATGACTAGATAGTATAGTTTGAATAGCAATATAGGCTAACGTGACTAAAATTTGCATTGGTCGACGAAGGGAACTGTTCCATATGTTCGCAGCGGTCGGAATCTACAATTTTGGCAAAACAGCATCGATACATTTTTGACAGTGGCCTTAATGGTGGCGCCGCCATTGCGGCCGCGACTTAAGCACCAGGAGGTCATCGTGATTGGAGGGTGCTGAGTCAAACATGTGGGCGCCGTCCGCATAAGATAGGAGGTGGCCATGTGGTTGGAAGCAGGAGAGGCCATTAACAAAAACGACGAAGAGGATAGGGCCCACAATAGACCCATGAGAGACCCCGTGGGGTGAGTAGCAGACGCCGCTGCGGTACCTCCGCGGACGAGATAGGGTCCACAATAGACCCCCGAGGGACCCCCGTGGGTGAGTAACAGAGGCCGCTGCGGTACCCTCCGCGGACGAGGATAGGGCCCACAATAGACCCCTGAGGGACCCCGTGGGTGAGTAGCAGAGCCGCTGCGGTACCTTCTGCAAGACGAGGATAGGGGCCCACAATAGACCCCTGAGGGGACCCCGTGGGTGAGTAGCAGAGCCGCTGCGGTACCTTCCGCGGACGAGGATAGGGCCCACAGTAGACCCCTGAGGGACCCCCGTGGGTGAGTAGCAGAGCCGCTGCGGTACCTCCGCGGACGAGGATAGGGCCCACAATAGACCCCTGAGGGGCCCCGTGGGTGAGTAGCAGAGCCGCTGCGGTACCTGTACCTCCGCGGACGAGTTGAGAGCGGCCTGTGAGGTAGCTCCTGAACTAGCAGGATGAAACGCCATACCACTCAAGCTTGTTCAGAAGCATCGGGTAGTCAACACTGTCGAATGCCCTGCTCAGGTCGATCGATGTCAGACAGGTGATATCTCCAACATAGACCTTCCGAGCCGCCCCACTCAACAACATCGAGAAGGGCATCTTCAGTGAAGTGGGATGGGCGGTATGCATATTGGGAAAGAGAGAGGATATGGTTTGTGATAAGGTAGGAACTGAGCTGTGTGCAGTTGCACACAACTCTCTGGAGTATTTTAGATATGGCCGGAAGGATTGAAATTGGACGAAAGTTGCCCGGATTTAGGGGGTCGCCAGATCTGTGGATGGGGCAACGACGGCAACTTTCCATGCATCGGGGAAATGTAAGGGTTGATATGGATGAGTTGATGAGGTGAAGGATATGTGGGGCGATGGCAGGAAGGCAGCTCCCGATGCCGTCGACTCCGACAGCCTTCGACGTACTGAGCCAGCCGATGAGACGCGTCAGTTCAGGCAACGTTACACAGTGCGGGGCTAAACACGACGAGCACACCATGTAGGGGCCTCGGACCCATAACAGCGTCCCACTCATACCACCAGACATCGTGTGACCAGACCTCATACCACCAGACATCATGTGACCAGACCTCATACCACCAGACATCATGTGACCAGACATCATGTGACCAGACCTCATACCACCAGACATCATGTGACCAGACCTCATACCACCAGACATCATGTGACCAGACATCATGTGACCAGACCTCATACCACCAGACATCATGTGATCAGACCTGACCTCATACCACCAGACATCATGTGACCAGACCTCATACCACCAGACATCATGTGACCAGACATCATGTGACCAGACCTCATACCACCAGACATCATGTGACCAGACCTCATACCACCAGACATCATGTGACCAGACCTCATACCACCAGACCTCATACCACCAGACATCATGTGACCAGACCTCATACCACCATACATCATGTGACCAGACCTCATACCACCAGACATCATGTGACCAGACATCATGTGACCAGACCTCATACCACCAGACATCGTGTGACCAGACCTCATACCACCAGACATCATGTGACCAGACCTCATACCACCATACATCATGTGACCAGACCTCATACCACCAGACATCATGTGACCAGACATCATACCACCAGACATCATGTGACCAGACCTCATACCACCAGACATCATGTGACCAGACCTCATACCACCAGACATCGTGTGACCAGACCTCATACCACCAGACATCATGTGATCAGACCTGACCTCATACCACCAGACATCGTGTGACCAGACCTCATACCACCAGACATCATGTGATCAGACCTCATACCACCAGACATCATGTGACCAGACCTCATACCACCAGACATCATGTGACCAGACATCATGTGACCAGACCTCATACCACCAGACATCATGTGACCAGACCTCATACCACCAGACATCATGTGACCAGACCTCATACCACCAGACATCATGTGACCAGACATCATGTGACCAGACATCGTGTGACCAGACCTCATACCACCAGACATCATGTGACCAGACATCATGTGACCAGACCTTCATACCACCAGACATCATGTGACCAGACATCATGTGACCAGACCTCATACCACCAGACATCATGTGACCAGACATCATGTGACCAGACCTCATACCACCAGACATCATGTGACCAGACATCATGTGACCAGACCTCATACCACCAGACATCATGTGACCAGACATCATGTGACCAGACCTCATACCACCAGACATCATGTGACCAGACATCATGTGACCAGACCTCATACCACCAGACATCATGTGACCAGACCTCATACCACCAGACATCGTGTGACCAGACCTCATACCACCAGACATCATGTGACCAGACCTCATACCACCAGACATCATGTGACCAGACCTGACCTCATACCACCAGACATCATGTGGCCAGACATCATGTGACCAGACCTCATACCACCAGACATCATGTGACCAGACCTCATACCACCAGACATCATGTGACCAGACCTCATACCACCAGACATCGTGTGACCAGACCTCATACCACCAGACATCGTGTGACCAGACCTCATACCACCAGACATCATGTGACCAGACATCATGTGACCAGACATCGTGTGACCAGACCTCATACCACCAGACATCATGTGACCAGACATCATGTGACCCAGACCTCATACCACCAGACATCATGTGACCAGACCTCATACCACCAGACATCGTGTGACCAGACCTCATACCACCAGACATCGTGTGACCAGACCTCATACCACCAGACATCATGTGACCAGACATCATGTGACCAGACATCGTGTGACCAGACCTCATACCACCAGACATCATGTGACCAGACCTCATACCACCAGACATCATGTGACCAGACATCATGTGACCAGACCTCATACCACCAGACATCATGTGACCAGACCTCATACCACCAGACATCGTGTGACCAGACCTCATACCACCAGACATCATGTGACCAGACATCATGTGACCAGACATCGTGTGACCAGACCTCATACCACCAGACATCATGTGACCAGACATCATGTGACCAGACATCGTGTGACCAGACCTCATACCACCAGACATCGTGTGACCAGACCTGACCTCGTACCACCAGACATCATGTGACCAGACCTCATACCACCAGACATCGTGTGACCAGACCTGACCTCATACCACCAGACATCATGTGATCAGACCTCATACCACCAGACATCATGTGATCAGACCTGACTTCATACCACCAGAAATCATGTGACCAGACCTCATACCACCCGACATCATGTGATCAGACCTCATACCACCAGACATCATGTGATCAGACCTCATACCACCAGACATCATGTGATCAGACCTGACCTCATACCACCAGACATCATGTGATCAGACCGCATACCACCAGACATCGTGTGATCAGACCTGACCTCATACCACCAGACATCATGTGGCCAGACCTCATACCACCAGACATCATGTGATCAGACCTGACCTCATACCACCAGACATCATGTGATCAGACCTGACCTCATACCACCAGACATCATGTGATCAGACCGCATACCACCAGACATCGTGTGATCAGACCTGACCTCATACCACCAGACATCATGTGACCAGACCTCATACCACCAGACATCATGTGATCAGACCTGACCTCATACCACCAGACATCATGTGGCCAGACCTCATACCACCAGACATCATGTGATCAGACCTGACCTCATACCACCAGACATCATGTGGCCAGACCTCATACCACCAGACATCATGTGATCAGACCTGACCTCATACCACCAGACATCATGTGATCAGACCCCATACCACCAGACATCATGTGATCAGACCAGGTAGTGACAAATTTATGTAATGACTTACAACATAATAAAACCTGCCACTGTGATGACAGACAAACTGATGTTAAACACCTGTGCTGGTGTTGTCAAGGAATGGGGCCTATCTGAAACTGGGTGGATAATTTGGCATGATTCGAGTCTCCATAAACATATCCAATAGTTAACCACCCTTAACCCTATTTGTAACAGGCTCCTGGCTACCCCTATTTGTAACAGGGGGGGGGGGGGCGGATTCCGCCCTCCCCCCGGATATCTCGAGATCTACCCGTCCGATTTTCACAAATGAAACGGTGTTTGGTTCCCCTCAACACGATCTACATTTCTGAACAATACAAAATCTATATTTTTGATAGGGGGCAACAGGGGGCAAAAACTACCAATTTTAGTGGTATTTTTGATCCAACATAGCTGTCATGTTTATGAACCGAATTTTAGCACAACTAATAGGAATCGATAGATATTGAATTGGAAATTGATATATGACGGTGACGTTTGAAAATTCAAAAATCATAGGCGTGTGCAGGTCACTCAATATGGGGGTGAAGTAAATGCGTAATAAAATCATTTTTTGATGTTGTTTTTTTGATAAATGAAATGATATGTGATTGTGACATTAGACAAAACAGTTATAATAATATTTTGTGCCATAGGCGATACCAGGTTAGTGAAAAAGGGAGGTCAAATTGGAAAACAATATTAACCGCAGACAAGTTGCTACCCAGCACTATAAATATGTTACTGATCGTAGATAGTTCCTTTTTGAATGTTGTACTTCATCATAGGCGTATTCAGGATCCAAACTGGGGCGGCGCAAGACCTTTTTATAAGTATATTATCCGCTATTATGATACTAACTAGTCAACAGTGACTATTTCACTTACAACTTCAATTAACATTGCTTACCCCCCTTTTTACCCTACCTGGACTCAGCCTATTATCTTATAATCGTTCGTAGAGTAGCCTGTGGTGCGTGTTTCATCCGAAAACTGCAGTATGTTATGTCATTGTACGCACATGCCTCTTAGTTTCCTTGCACTATAATATGACCCCCTTTCTTCCATTCCTGAGCGCGCCTCTGCAAAAAATGACTTTATTCCCTTTTCTAGCCTCATATGTGCATATAGCATTATAAGCTAACCATCTATTGCGCCGTTATCGCTGGCATATCGTCATCACCATGCCAGTCACCCCCCTTTTCATGTGCTTGAACACGCCCCTGAAACTCTATATGTAATAATTAATGCAAATAATGGAAGCAGAAGCTATCTTTTACATCTTGATAGCTATAAATGCCCCTTACATTGCTCTATTGGCTTCCCGCCAAGCATTGAATACTTCCTGGAACCCCCCCCCCCTTTTCAAGCCCCTGAAACCGCCTTTGCCATGCAATTTGCATGATATTTCATTAACATCAACTAATTTGCACTTGTTGCAATCACTGTAAACCCATGTAACCCCTTCATACTTGAGGCAGTTAGGAAGAAACCGTGCAGATCGCATTTCCGTATATCGCCAAATGTCGCCTCCGAACCCACCCAAAACTGTGCCCTGGACCGCCCTCTGTTCAGGTTAAGAACTCAACATTTTAATTTTGACTCCAAATGCGGTATTCAATTCTATGAAAAGTTCCAAAATTTCATAGGCCTGCTCCCAGCCGTTCTGGAGATATCTGCGAAAAACATGAGGGGGCGGAATCCGCCCGCCCGCCCCCCCCCCCCCCCCCCAAACTGTGCCCTGGAAACCGCCTCTGTGTCAGGTTAAGAACTCAACATTTTAATTTTGACTCCAAATGCGGTATTCAATTCTATGAAAAGTTCCAAAATTTTCATAGGCCTGCTCCCAGCCGTTCTGGAGATATCTGCGAAAAACATGAGGGGCGGAATCCGCCCGCCCGCCCCCCCCCTCCCCCCCCCCCTCCCCCCCCCCCCCCCCCCCTCCCCCCTCCCCCCCCCCCCCCCCCCCCCCCTCCCCTCCCCCCCCCCCTGTTACAAATATGGTTAATCCGTACTTCTCTCAAATCAGACGATGCCACCTTTGAGGTTCAATTACTCATTATCTGATAAAAGATATAATTTAATTCTGGCCTTGAAGATTCACCAATCAATTATGAGCGTATTTCACCACAGGTTATGACTTCTCAGGAACTCATCAAATTGTGTCGATGGGGAACGGGAAACATCGCCAAACACATACCTATTTTGTTTCTGATCGAAATATTGTTTACTGAGCTATTACAGCACCACAAACTCTGCAACTTTATCTCAGACGCAGAGTGACTATGCTCAACAAAGCCAATGGATGTGTGTGTTGGCGACCCACAATAACGCAAACAACCTGCGACGTAGCATACTGTCACGCAGACATGTACCTGGATCCCGGGATCCAGCTAAGATCCGGATATCTGTGTCCTGTGTCCCGGGATACACATGGGACACCATATCCAGGTACACAATAAGCCGAGGGATCCACAAAGATCCCAAATCCTAAAGCATTTTACGCAGAGGGATCCAGGATCCCAGATCTCCATGCATTTTACGCTGAGGGATCCACTGGGATACCAGATTCAACTTCAGGATCCAGGCACAAGTCTGCTGTCACGATAGACTACCGACCAAATGTCTGGATTATGTACGAAGGGATGGCCAGCGTGTTTCCGTGTGTGTCAGTGTGTAGTTTACAAAATATAAATTTAGTCCGAATGTTTTGAATGGATGGATTTCCGCGGTCAGGACCCGCGCTAAGCATAGCTTGTTGCGCAGACCATGACCCTACCACCCGATCACGCAATTCCTGGCAGCCGGCAGAATTAAGAGGCGAAAGTTTGACTTGTCCGACATACCTGGACACGGTCTGCCCCGCCCTCTGACGTCAACTGACCTTGAACGCGACCGCTGCCACCGGCCGCAGGTCATCCCAGTCAGGGGCAAATAGCGAGCGCCGAAGCGACTCGAACCCGGGCTGCCACTACCGGTGAGGTCAAGAGTAAAGTTGTATTGTGCTGTGTCATTTCCGTTCCAATTACACCCTCACTTGACGCACAACACTGAAAAGCCACCCAGTCGTGGATGCAGCCTTGTAACGACTCAATTTTGTTTCTGTCGACTCAAGTCTGACTCAACAGCCGAAGATCTGACTCGACTCTTGACTCAAGTGCTGTTTACAAAAAAAAATAGACTCGACTAAAAAATATATTGTTTGAGTCGACCCAATTTGACTCACCGTCACAGGTTGATTTCTTACTTGATGTGGACCGGGGGAGGGAGGGGGGGGGGGATAGTGTCAGCAGAATCGCATTTTATTTAGTACAAATGGTTTGATCGGGAGGGGCGTGGCCCCAGTGCCCGCCCCCCCCCCCCCCCGCACTGCGGCATTTACAAGCTCGTCTGCAAGTGGCCGCCGATGCTTTGTTGCAACTTCGTTGTAAGGAGGGAGTTGAGGAACAAGCTTAACATGAGTAGCCAGTAGGTAAGTCTTTGGTTAGACAGATATCCACCGGTCGCAGAGGTGTTCCACGGCACCATAATCTTCGTGACGTCACAACCCCAGGGGTGGAGCTTAAACTGGACGCAGCGGTCGCAGTGGTCGCAGGTACCGTGAACAGGGCTCGAGACTCAAATTTTGTTTGAGTCGACTTCAAGTCTGACTCACAACCGAAGAACTGACTCGACTCTTGACTCAAGTGCTGTTTCAAACAAATTGAGTCGACTCTACTCTTCACTCAAGTGCTGTTTTTTGTTAATTGAATCGACTTGAATGACTCATCCAAAAATGTCCGACTCGAGTCGATTCATGACTCAACTCTGAGCCGGTTACAAGTCTGCGTGGATGTGTTGTAAAATATATCTGATATCTGATATCTGCACTGAATTGACTCGGAATTGATTGAGGATTTTTTGTCAGACCAGAATCAACTTAATCCTCATATATCAGATCATGAGCAATTCGAACCTTAAAGTTTCAGTTCATTTTTTGGCAAGTCCCGAACTAAGGGTAGTTTACCATACCTTATTAATACCATTAAAACCAGTAAAACGCCCCTATTGGGTTGGGAACTGAGAGGTGGTTCTTAAGCTTTCTCTCTCAATGTGAAATAGCACTTAAAGCTTTGCAAATTAAGTAAGACATGTCAATTGCTTAAGGCCTGTATTAGCTGCAATTCTTATTACGCTGCTGCCATGAAACCATGTGCATTTAGAATGCCTTCATTTTCTATGTGCGCAATTTCAAAGTTGTGTATTTCAAATCTCCAAATATTCTCTTTGCATAGCGCTTGACGAATGGTGCCCACCCGCTCCTTGCAATGATTTTGGGTCCGCGAGGGACCGGCCCCAGTTGCCAACTTAGCAGCAGCCAGCTGCAGGCGGTCACGCGACTAGGCTGGTGTCCAAATTTGAGAAAAATCCACGTTTCCGTCAACATGTTCAGCGTAACGGGCCGACTGTGCCGACATTTCGTGCCGCAGCGTTCAGCGTAACGGGCTAGTTGCGCTGAAATTTCGGTCAATTCGTCGGGGTTCATTCATGAAATACTCCCTGCCCCCGCCCCACACACACACTCAACAACTTTCTCGCCCAACAAGAACTTTTTGCTGACGCTCCCCGCCCTCCGCCTCAATCACCTTTCGCTGACGCCCCCTCCCCCCCCCCCCCCCCCCCCCATCTCAACTCCAACTCTCAGCTCAACAACTTTTCGCCGACCACGCGCCAATCGTTTTAATTTCGGCGCAAACACACTTCAATTTTTGGCGCAAAATATGTTGCACACCGAATTTAGGCGCAGGAGGGTTGCCTAGGGGCAGTCTTCCACGTCCAGATCGCACAAGAATGGGCAGTTTTGAACCCAACCCCTTCGATTTCGATGAAATTTGGGGCACGTGTAGTACCCAATGAACGATCATCATGCACAAACTTTTAGCTCCATTCGACCTCTGAGGTCAGAGTTACGGGTCATCTTAGGTCGCACGTTTTTGCCGACATTGTATCATTAACAAGTGCATATATTGGCGAGAAATTGTTCTAGGTAGTTGCGGTTGCCGCCATTGGATAGGAAAATGAATGTCCATTGTTATGCACCTCCATGATTTCACATGACATTCATATGACCTTTGACCTGGCGAGGTAAAAGTAAAAATTTCGAGTTATTATTGTGTTTGCCTGCCCGAAATACACCACAATTTGACACGAGCGTGGTTACATCATCGTCTCAAAGCATGTGAAAAAGAATAGCGGTCACTTAAAAAACTTTTTTCAGATATGGGTATTTTAGTATAATTACGTCGCGCCGGCGCAGCGTCGCGCAGCCCACGGCGCGTCAGATGATGTCAAGTCGGGGCATGTCATCTTGAAACTGTGCAGTTACGCTCTCAGCACCACTGGTAACGTGTGTACAGGGTGTCTCAGAAAAAAGTACCATTTCAATTCGTGATAACGATGATGATGATGATTGGGGTTTATGGGCGCTCCGACAACGAAGGTCACCATGGCGCCCATCGTGATAACGATAGAACTAGCAATGCCCATTGGCATCCGGGCATCCAAACAAAAACCAAAGATAGCCTTATCAATGCTATTTGATTTGCAACCACCCACTATCATCTCAGTGTCCCTTGACACCAGTTACAGCACGTGCTCGAAGTGCCCCCGCCCCCTTTCAGCTCCAAGCACAATGTTGCCCTCTTCATGTTCTTCATGTTGAGAAGACACAGTTGCAGGTTGAGGCTTGAACCTGTCTGATCTGGCGTCACACCTCCAGCTGTAGGTCCCGGATGGTCTTCGGGTGCTGACTGATAGACCAGAAGACTTAACCCGGCATTGACTGGGGTCTGAGCAGAACGCCATTGACGGGGGGGGGGGGGGGGTTATAAACGCCTCCTGGTTATCTTCCGAACCAATGATCGCAGCGAGACGCGCAAGACGGCATTCGAAAGCTCTCAATGAGACGAATCTAAACCATTGCTCAAAAATTTAAATGTCAGGTCAAATGTCAGGTCAAGGTCAGGTAAAATGTCAAAATCGGCGTATTTGAGTTTTGGGCCATACTTTCCATCCAAAGTCCTCGATGCGACCAGTTTCACCCAAAGTGCTGCCAAAGGTATGATACATATCCCGCATGAGCCTAAGTGAGATTGTTGGTCAAGGTCAAGGTCAGGTCAGAAAAGGTCACTATGCTCAAATATCTACGAAAGTCATGCAACACATGTTTTATGAGTTATTTTCCCACGTATAATTCGATAGTGATAGTAATTTTACCACCTGACTTCATTTACGTGAAGTAGATGTCAATTTTAGGTCAAATTCAGGTCACCGAAGGTCAAAATCTTAAATTGTTAAATCTAAACAAAAAAGGCATTTTGCTAGACCAGTTTTGTCTCAGAAATACAGGTGACATTTATTTGTCTGTATCTAGTCAATAAAAGCCAAAAAACGCAATTTCAAAATTGACGTCATGAGTTACCCATACTTTAGATGTCATAAGTCCGTCAAAAATGGAGATAATCAGTTTGAAATTTGGTATGGTAGTTGCCTATAGTATGTTTCTCTGACCACTATCTTCTTTTTTATACTTTTTAGACATTTGTGATTTTGTGATAATTTATATTTAAAACAAAGTTTTTTCAGTTTTTTTGGGTGCGAAAACAATTTTTTTCCTTCAAAAATATCCGAGATAGCATGTTTGTAGCCGTTGCAATTTTGCTATCTTTGGCGTTTTTTCGATTGCATTTTTGCTTCAAATGTGGCATTTGTAATGGCCTGGCAAAGTGTAGTCTGCTTTTTGGTGTAAAACTCTGTTTAGTGACGTCAACTAAATTCGCTATAACTCGAGAGAAAAAATCGACGAAATTTCTTCATTTTTGCACACAAGGGACGTAACAATGATCCATAAGTAAGGTACTACGAAGTTTCAGGTTGATCGCGCTATTAGTTTTTTGTTAGCTATTTGCGGAAAATGCATCATGGGGCGTTAAAACGCCGCCCCCCCCCCCCCCCCCCCCCCCCCCAGTCAATGGCGGGTTTAAGGGTGACAAAGAGGAAATCCATGGGGGTCAGAATCGGAGGCGAGTGGGCCCGGCCACGTGTGGGGGTTTCCAGCAGCGATCAGGACGGGTGCTAAAACTGCCTGCGCAGGCAGCCACGGCTTCGTAGCCGGCTCGATGAGGTTGGCTCGGGAACCAGGATATGATCTTGCTGAGCCAGGATCTTGCCAGTCCTGCATCTTGTCTCTCCGAGAGCTGTCAACATCTCAACTCGATGTTGTACTGTTCAGCGGACGAGCGACAGTCCTTCCAGCGTCATCCTCGAACCAAAAGGGTCCGATTATGCCCTCCGCTGCTGACCGCACACACCCAGGCTGTGCACACCTCTCCGCGTTACAACCTCTGGTCGATGATATCTGGGACGTATCTCGACACAGATCCACCGTTTTGCCGGTTGGGCCTCTCCTCAGAATGTCTTTTTCCAACATGAAGACAGGGCACCATTATGCTTGGAGCGGAAAGTGGGGCACTTCGAGCACGTGCTGTAACTGGTGTCAAGGGACACATGAGATGATGGTGGGTGCTTGCAAATACAACAGCATTGACAAGGCTATCTTATGGCTTTTGTTGGGTATGCCCGAAGCATTGCTCGTTCTCTCGTTATCACGTATTGAAAATAGGTACTTTTCTGGACAAACCCTGTACCTATTTTGTTACCATAGGTGTAATGGGGGAACATGTATTTTTTAAATCCTTGTGAGATAGAATAAATTCATAGAAGACAGCCACCTGGCACGTTCAACCCGGCAGACATAGTTATACTAAAAATTAATACTCATATCTTAAAAAAGTTTAGTAAGTGTCCTTCAAACTCTTTTGCACATGCTTTGAAGGACGATGATGTATACCAACTCTCGTGTTAAATGTTGGTGCATTTTGGGGTAGGCAAGCCATAATACAAACTTTAATTGTTGACTTTGACCTCGTCGGGTCAAAGAATTCAAATTATGGTCATGGAAGTTAATCGGGTGCTATACATATCCGATCATATCTCTGTGCTCTTGGTGGCAACCGCAACTTCATAAATTTTGTGCCAATATAATCACGTTTGAATGATACAATCGACGGCAAAAACGTGCGACCTGACTCTGAAGATGATCCGTAACTCTGACCTCAGAAGTCCGAATGAGCTAAAAGTTTGTGCCTTATGATTCGTGCATTGGTTCATACTACACGTGGCCCAAATTGTATTGAAATCGACACGGGTCCGGGGAAATTCTTGTGGATTGACGTGGAATGACCCTAGGCGTCCAGCGTAAATTTGGATTTGTTTCACCTGGGCTGGCAAGTGCACAACAAGTGGGTCATGGCCACCACCAACCCAACCAACCACACAACCACCACCAACCACCACCACCACCACCATAGGGAAAAACAGGTCTGTGCATCCAGTATGCTCTGCTCCTAAACCTGGCGACATCACAGTGAGGAAACCAAAATCCATTATGAGTTTTGACATAAACATGTCCTTTCATGCCAAATGTTAGTCACATAGACACTAGAAGTATGTGAGAAAATGAGCTTTATAAAAACTATGGCTACAGTCGGGGTCCACTCATTCATAATTGTTCCCCCTAGTTGAAGAGGAAAACCTCGAGTTTGCTTGGTAACAAATAATAATGTGCAATGATTGTGATATATTTACCTCATTGTCAAGATAGCGGGTGATCAATTTCTTAGTAGAGCAATAGCAATCTTCTTTTCCCAGACATCTTCTGCTCCATGCAGCTCAGAAAAAAACAATGATTTCAATTTTCACAATTATTAACTGAAACAGAGGGCATGGGCTAATCACAGATGATAACAGTAGGCAGTACCCAGGTCAAGTCAATAGCAGTAGCCAGGTAAGTTCAATAGCAGTAGCCCAGGTCAAGTAATAGCAGTAGCCCAGGTCAAGTCCAATAGCCGTAGCCCAGGGGGGGGCAAGTCAATAGCAGTATCCCAGGTCAAGTCATAGCAGTAGCCACAGGTCAAGTCAATAGCAGTAGCCCAGGTCAAGGTGAATAGCAGTAGGCCCAATAACAGAAACAGTCCACTTGTCCCAAGACAGAGAGGATACTGATACAAGTGTTGCACACCCATACCAAATTAACCCGCGCACTGTAGGAGGTTTTCACCAAACAGTAACACGAACTGCAGGGGGTGGGGGGGTGATTTTCGCCCCCCCGCCCACCGTGAGATATCTCGAAGAACTACACTACGCAGCGACAATCGGAAAACGGGCATTTGATAGCTTGATACAAGTTCCTATCGAAAGTATTTCACGTATTGTTTTTAGTGTCAGGTCAAAATTGAAGGTCACTAGAGGTCATCAAAGGTCAAATTTTCCAGTTTTTTCTTTTCTTAGGGACTTCGCTCCAGAATTCCCATATATCTCGGAAACTATGCTAGTTAGAACAAACGGTAAAAAAGCAAAACTGCCAGCCAGTGAAATTTGTAATCGCAGGGCGTTCCTCAAATTTGCTCTCACAGTTCAATATTTGAGGGCTCCAGAGGTCAAAAAAAAACCTGTTTGTTTGCAAAATCGTTTTTCGCCGATTAACCTTTTTACTTAATAAAGATAACGGAAAAATTGTTTACCGCCATTGTGTTTATCTCGTCAATGCGCTCTTCGAATGATATATACGGTGACCATTGTTAATATCAACTTAACAATGTGACCTAAAGAGTCAAGGTCAAGTGATGACTCAAGTAGGGCATGTTGCTATATGGGAAGACGTGTCTCGACTAGACAACTGATGTCTGTTTTACTTCTCTATCCTTCAATATGTCGGAGTTATTGACAAACAAGGTGATGTGATCCTCGCTATGACCTCAAATGACCCCGTAGGGGTCAATCTGGGACAAAACTTACACTTGGATCATCAAGGAATATCCTATAATAACTATGATCCAAAGTAATTGGACTAATATCATGCATAATCCTTGAAATAGGAAGCATTTGTATATTCCCTTCCTTCCCCATTGACTTATTATGGGGAGGTTACGAAATTGACCTGACCTTAGGCCACCGATAAACAAAATTCAAGATAAACGAATTGAAAGTAGCTATGCCCTCATGACATCCTGTAAGTTGCAAACTGATACGGTTGAAAAATCTCTGGCTTTGGCACAACTGAAACAATTTTTGGAGGTGGGTCACTTGACCAGGTCTGTGACCTTGATCCTGAGATGGACCCGAGGTATTTGTTTCAAAGTGTAAGCAATTGATGTCCTAACAGGTGTGCCAGAAACACCGGCGGCGCTGCGAGCCGCCGTTTTTCGCTACCTGCGAAAAACCTGAGGAGAGGGCCCGGAAAGTCAACCCCCCCCCCCCCCCCTGCGTGCGCGGGGTCTAATGAGCATCACTTTCAAATGTGTTTTTTTTTTGCAAATTGCAGAAACAACCCTTGCCCTGCATCAAGTTTCCCGCACAGCATCCCTGGTATTATTTACAGTTTAACTTGAGTCCAACTACAAATGTCATGCATACATATTGCACCTCTCCAAGGTTTTTTAGTGTAAGAGTAAAAATGGTAACTCATACTAGAAGCTATCAAACAATTCAGCTCAACACCAACATGGCTTTAGAGCGGGTATGTCTTGTTTGAGACCCAATTTCTGAATACTTTGCTGACATTGCAAATATTTTGGAAGAGGGGGACTTGTGATGTGGGTTTATATTGACTGCAGAAAGTCCCATTTGACACTGTTCCGCACAAACCATCTCCTGGGCCAAGGTAGAGGCAGCGTAAATAGGGAGGAGAAGTGGAAGACTTTGGATGAATGGATTATGAGGTTCTTGAAGAACCGTGAACAGAGAGTAGTCATAAGCCGCGACCAGGTGGGCCTCTGAGCCATCCTCGCCTCTAACTAGCCCCTAGCCTCTCTCTCGCCTTAGCTCTAACTCGAAACGAAAAAGGAGCGCGGAAAAAAAAATTCGAAAGCTCTCGAGTCTCAACATGGACATTTACTTCGGGTATGTTTTTGCACTAGGTCAAATATTGAGGTTACCAGAGGTCATCAAAGGTAAAATTTGCCAGTTTTAATGATTTCGCTTCGAACACCCTCCCCCCCCCCCCCCCCCACATATTTCGGGAACTATGATAGCTAGAACAAACGAAAAAGCAATCGAAAGCTCTTGAGAAATGCAATCCCAATTGGATTCTTCAGATTCTAGTTCAGGGTCCATAGTTTAGGCTCCAGAGGTCACATCAAAGGTGACAACTTTTTCCCCAAGGTTGTCGTGAATAACTTCTTATTGGTTTAACAATAGAACAATAATTTGTTTGTCTTATCAGGCGCCCTCGAAACTATTAAAAGTGACCTGGTAGGCGGACTTCAAAATGGGACTTAGAGTCAAGGTAATGGGATGAACAGGTAGGTCATGTTGCATATGGGGCCAACGCGACTCACCAGACAAACAAAGTGGTGGTCATCACACGGTATCTATAATTATTTATATCAAGGGGTTGTTAATCACAAAAGTGCTAGATGACCTCGGATGACCCCAGCTGATCTTGCAGAGGGTCA
>JAXIVJ010009052.1:0-52767 GCA_036785665.1 Chirona hameri
GGCCTTTGGTCTTAAATGGGGAGGAACATGTCTTTTGACCCCAGCTTTTGCTCCAGACATATTTCCTCGTTTTGACCCTGCATCCTGGTTCCAATAGCAAAAATTAGTTCTCCAGCCCGCTCAAAACTTATAAAAAAATGCCGCCGCTTCGCGGCCCAATAATAGTTGTATGGGTGTCCATTTTGCGTAAACACCATTTGTAGTTAAGTTTAAGGGCAGCCTTTGTGCCAAATTTTCTTCAAGCTTTCGCAAAATCCCTTCGCAAAATCCTGCCTATTTCTTAGTTCAAGAAAAGATAGAAAGGGTACGACTGATATATACCTATAGCCAATGTTTTGTCAACTAAAAAAAGAAGCTGAAATAGGGGCACCCTCAAAATATAGTGGACCAAATCCGTTGAGTTTTCAAATTTGGGATAGGTAGGGGCACCACTGCAATTGATGACCCCCCCTTGCATATTTTCTGGATCCGCCCCTGTTGTGAGGACACGAAACAGAGTCTTCTAAAAGGGGTCACTACTCCTGTAAACAGGTCGACCATCCTCTAGTTATCAGCAATACAAATGGGGCAGCACGAATATGATTTTATACCCCAAATAACTCAAGCTGGGCTTTCTTCAAATTAGCAAGAGCATCACATCTTCCATTCCGGGCATCACATCTTTTAGTAGAGACGTCACATATTTCATAGGGACATCATATATTTTCCAATAAGGACATCACATCTTCCAGTAGATGCATCACATTTATACTAGGGGCATAACATCTTCCAGCAGATGCACATCTTCACATCAGCACAGCACATCTTCCACTAGGGCATCACAGCCTCGAGCATCACATTTTCCATTAGGGGCATCACATCTTCCCCTCGGGGCTTCGCATCTTCCCCTCGTGGCATCACATCTTCCACTCGGGGCATCACATCTTCCACTCGGGCATCACATCTTCAACTAGAGGCATCGCATCTTCCACAAGGGGCTCACAGCTCTCAGTACAGGCATCACATCTTCCCGTAGGGGCATCGCCGTGTCCAGTAAGAACATCACATCTTCCAGTAGGGGCATCACATCTTCCACTAGAGGCATCCCATCTTCCACTGGAGACATCACATCTTCAAGTAGGGGCATCACATCTTCCACAGGAGGCATCACATCTTCCATTAGTTACATCACAGCTTCCAGTAAGGATATCACATCTTCCACTAGGGTGCCACATCTTCGACTAGGGGCATTACATCTTCGACTAGGGACATCACAGTTTTCAATAGGGGCATCACATCTTCCTGTAGGAGCATCACATCTTTCAATAGGGGCATCACAGCTTCCAGTAGAGGCATCACATCTTCCACTTGGGGCATCGCATGTTCCACTATAGAGGCATCGCGTCTTCTAGAAGGGGCATCACATTTTCCAACAGGGCTTTAACATATTCCACTAGGGCATCACATTGTCTATACAAGGGGCAACCCATCTTCCACTATGGGCATCATATCTTCCACCAGGGTCATCACAGCTTCCAGTGGGGCATTACATTTTCCACTATGGGCATCAAATCTTCTACTAGGGACATCACAACTTCTACAAGGGGCATCACAACTTCCACTAGGGACATCACATCTTCCACTAGGGGCATCACATCTTCAGTGGGGGA
Organism: Chirona hameri; assembly: GCA_036785665.1. Taxonomy (NCBI): domain Eukaryota; kingdom Metazoa; phylum Arthropoda; class Thecostraca; order Balanomorpha; family Balanidae; genus Chirona; species Chirona hameri. The sequence goes on from JAXIVJ010009052.1 coordinate 1,650, forward strand.
ATCACAGCTTCCAGTAGGGGCATCACATCTGCCAGTATAAGAAGCATCACATCGTCCACTTGGGCATCACATCTCCCACTAGGGGCACCACAGCTTTCAGTGGGTGCATTACATCTTACACTAAAACATCACATCTTCTACTAGGGCACCACATCTTCCACTAGGGGCATCACAGCTTTCAATAAGGGAATCATATCTTCCAGTAGGGGCATCACAGCTTCTAGTGGAGACATGACATCTTCCACTAGGGGCATCTCATCTTCCACTATGGGCATCACATCTTCCACTAGAGGCATTGTATCTTCTAGTAGAGCCATCACATTTTACAATAGGGTCTTAACGTTTTCCACTAGGGGCATCACATTTTCCAGTATTGACAGCGGATCTTTCACAAGGGCATCACATTTTCTACTAGAGGCATCACAGCTTTCAGCAGAGGCGTCACATTCTCCACTAGGGCATCACATCTTCTACAAGGGGGCATCCCATCTTCGACTGGGGGCATCACATCTTCCACAAGGGGCACCACATCTTGCACTATGACTAAGGATCATCACATCCCTCACTAGGGAATCACGTCTCTCACGATTAAGTGGGTAGCACGACACTAGTTTGGGGGCATAGTGTTACACAAGGGACTTGAAATTATATAAGTGGGGCATCACGATCCGGGATACCGCATTTGCGGTATTTGCGGTATAGTAGCTACGCCCTTGCCCCCACTTTTCAGGCTGGGGGGGGGGGGGGGCAACAATGTTAACTGCCCCCAACACTTTTGAACGATTTTTCCTCCGATCACTGATATTTGTTCGATATGAATGCTTTAAATTTGCAAAAATAATGATGAATTTACAACCCGCAATACCATAACCCACAAGTGTAAAAACCGGGGGCCGGGTAGGCCAAGGCCACGCTTTTTAGGGTGGGGATCCAACAATATTAACTGCTGCCTACTTTTGAGCGATTTCTAATTCTTCAATCAGTAATCACTGATATTTGTTCGATATGAATGCCTTTTAATTAAGCTGGCAGAATAATAATTAATTCACAACTTCACAATACTAGGCGTAGGAACGGGGACTGGGGGCCATGGTCCCCCACTTTTAGGCTGGGGGCTAACAATGATAACTGGTCCCCTCACTTTTGAGCGATCTATCCCTCACCGATCACTGCTATTGGTTTGAGATGAATACCTTAAAGTTGGGAGAATAACTATTAATCCACGACCTCGCATAGGGAAGGGGGCAGGGCCATATGCCCCACTTTTTAGCCTGGGGCCCAACACAATGACAACTGGTCCCCTCACTTTTGAGCGATTTCACCCTCTTCGATCACTGATATTGGTTCGAAATTAATGCCTTAAAGCTGAGAGAATAATTATTGATTCACAGCCTCACAATCATAGGCGTAGGGAAGGGGGCTGGGGCCATATGCCCCACTTTTTAGCCTGGGGGTCCAACAATGATAACTGGCCCCCTCACTTTTGAGCGATTTCACCCTCTTCGGTCATTGATATTTGTTTGAGATAAATGCTTTGAATAATTTTAAGTAAATTTAATAAGTTGGGAGAATAACGATGAATTCCTAACCCCGCAATGCCATAGGCATTATTTGTATTAAACATTATATTTTAAGCATTATATTTGTATCCAGGTCTTCTAAGAACCGGCGCGGGGGCCTGGGGAGGTCAGGGCCCAGAGTTTTAGGTCGAGGGAGCCATCAATGTAAACTGCACTCCCCACTTTTGAGCGATCAATATTAAAGCTCATAGACATAGAAACTGGGTCCAGGGGACCAAGACCAATGGGGCCAGGGCTTTTTAGACTGGGGCCAACGATATGAGCTGCTCTCCATACTTTTTAGCAATTTTTCCTCTTCAATCACTCGCATTGGTTCCGGCTTTAAAGTTCGGAGAAAACTTTGATTTCACAAACCCACAATAACAAAGAAAACTTTGATTTCACAAACCTACAATAACAACCCTAGGCGTAGGCGGTGGAGGCCGGATGGCAGATGGCTGTCTCCATTTTTTTTTCAGCTAGGGGAAGTAATGCCATCTCCTCCCCCCCCCCCCCCATTTGAGCAATTTCTCGCTCATCAATCACTGGTATCAGTTTGACAGGTTCGAGCTTTAAAGTTTGAAAAATAATATTTAATTCGCAACCCCATACATAAGCGTAGAAACAGGCGGGGCCGGAGAGAAATGCCCCCCACTTCTAGGCTTCGGGATCCTTTTGAGCCGTTTCTCCCTCTTCGGTCGCTGGTATTGGTTCAATATCCGTCCGCCCGAGTGAAGTCCGCCCCGTAGCTGAGTCGGAAGAGCGCTAGACTACAGAATGATCTGCCCCCCCCCCCCCCCCACACGGTAACGTGGGTTCGAGTCGCTTCGGCGCTCGATATTTTAGTTCTGGTGGGGATGACCTGTGGCAGGTGGCAGCGGCCGCATGCAAGGTCAGAAGAAGTAAATGTGCCGGGCGGCATATTTGGAAATGTCGAATACAAAATCCAGACCTATCATACTTAGAGAGCCATAAGTCAGTCAAAAATATAGATATTGCTTTGAAATTCGGGTTCGGCATCCCCATACATCGTTCTAGAATATATATTACAATTGTGTAGTATGTTTGAAAATTGTGATTTTGTGGATTTTTTTCTCTCCACAAAATCACAAATTTCAAACATATTAAAAAAAACGGAATATACATTGGAGAGCCAAGTATGGACGATGCCCAAACCGAATTACAAAGAAATATTTATATTTTTCACTTACTATAGCTCCCTAAGTATGATAGGTCTGGATTTTGTATTCGACATTTCCAAATATGAGGCTGGGCGAACCTTTGCCTTTGCGAACCCTTTAGATCCATCCACCTTTGGGTGATTAATCCCTCTACGATCGCTCGTATTGATTTAAATATCATTACTTAACTCGCGCCCCGCTGAGGGACGCAGAATCTGTCCCCTTCCCGAATTTGATCAATAACTTAAAAACTATTTCAGATATCAACGCCAAACTTTGGTGATATTTATGCTACATCAATTGTACACAATCCTGCAAAAGTTCCATGAAGTCAGTCATATATTTCGGGAGATAATGACATTTTAGTGATGTCATGTCACGCCGTTCTTGGTGAAATAACGATACATGTTTGAAAATTAGTATAAATCGAGTTTTGAAGCAAATTGGAAATAAAAGGCGCCAAAGGAAAGTAAATTACATCCTCTTGAAAATGCGGCTATCAGATTTGTGAAATTTTTAGTTTTTGCCCCCCATAATATAAAAACCAATTTGGGGAAGTTGCACACACAAAAAAGTATTAAAGCCAGTAAGGCGCCGTAGTTGGCGATGAACGAGCGAGGGCGAAGATAATGTATGGGGAATTTCAAATCGATCGGGCAAGTAGTTTCTGAGATACAAAAAAGGGTGCGCACGTGCGCACGTGCAGAGGCACCCACCTTTGACTTGTGGAAAAGTGGGGGCTGAGAGGTCCCTAACCACACACCAAATTTGAACACAATCGGCTCAGCCGTTCCAGATATATAGAATAGGGATATGCACGTGCGCACGTGAAAAGCCATCCCAACTCTAACTTGTGGAAAGGCGGCGGCTGAGAGGTCCCTAACCACACATTAAATTTGAACACAATCGGCTCAGCCGTTCCTGAGATACAGAATAGGGTTGTGCACGTGCGCACGTGCAGAGGCACTCACCCCTGACTTGTGGGAAACTGGCGGATGAGAGGTCCCTAACAACACACCAAATTTGAACACAATCGGCTCAGCCGTTCCTGAGATATATAATAGGGGTGTGCACGTGCCCACGTGCAGTCACACCACCCCTGAGTTGTGTGAAACTGGCGGCTGAGGGGTGTGTGTGGTTAGGGAACCACACACGAAATTTGCACATAATCTGCCCAGCCGTTGCGGAGTTATTGCGAGAAAATAATTTTCAACACCCCTCACGCGGCACGCGCCACGCGCAGTGGTAGTCACCCACATGAGTCGGCACTGGTCTCAAACAGGGTAGGTCAAACAGGGACTGCTAAGCAAAGAAGTCCGCTTGTCAACAGGACGTGCGGTTGCCGAGATATGAGCTTCTCAAAAGCGTCGCCACGGGCCGGGCCGGGCCGAGTCGGGCCGCTCATAATCAGATTTTTACCATACACCACAGAAGGTATTCCGTTATTACGCGCTCGCTCGTAATAACGGAATACTTATTTGAGGACCAAGCGTAGAACACACCTAAGCCTATTTTCAAACAGATTGGTCATGTTTAATTGACTTATGACTCCCCACGTATGACTAATTTGAAATATCTCGCGTATGTTTTAGATGCGTCTTAATTGCGAACTTTCAATTGCCGCCTTGCGGTTCTCGCTGCGATTATTAGTTCGGAAGATAATGAGGGGGGTAGAATCTGACCCCCATGTGTTCGGCTGAAGATCCCAGCGGAGCGCGGGTTAACAGTTGTCAGAAACGCTGAATTCACAACCCTAAATTGCCATGACCTATTTTGGATACTCGTCAACCACTTCGACGGATATTAACAAAAATAGTCCAAATATTTGAATGGATGAATTTCTGGGATCACAACCCTATGCTAAGCAGAACTTGTTGTGTGGGCCCTGACCCCTACCACCCGATGACGTACTTCCATTTTTCAACGGCAGAATTTAGTGGCGAATGTTTAACGTGCTCGAAGTTGGAACACGATCCGCCCAGCTCCTGATTTCATCTGACCTGTTTGCGGCCGCTGCCAACGACCGCGGGTCATCCCGGTCAGGAGCGAATATCGAACGCAGAAGCGACTCGAACCCACCTTGCCAGGGTGGGCGAATTTCCAGCCCGACGCTCCAGAGGCGGATCCAGGGGGGGGGGGGGCAAAATGGGCAATTGCCCCTCCCCCCAAACGAAAAGTCGGGGGCAAAGGTATGTTTCTGACCCCCCACAGTTGGAGTAAAAGTTGTCATTTTTATCTTTCCAAAATGCATTTAGCTGTTTTAAGCAACTACAATTTGCTTTTTTTTTTATAAAATGCACATACAATTTGTGTATAATTAATATCGAAGTAAAGCCGAGCGACTGTAATAGGTCTGTTACGTTATGCTTCGGAAAGATGTTAATATTTGCGTTGCCTTGTGACAATCCCTGACTGATGTATCCGTCCAACTGTTGTCTGTACATGGTCAGTAGAGATCCAGGAAATCTGGAAAAATATGTCCAGACTATGTGCAGCACCATTCAAGAATTCAAGTCTTCTCTCACATCATATCGTAGGAAACAAAAATGAAATGCAGGAGTCCCTCCAAAAGGACCTTGACGAAATTTACAAGTACGGTGACAACTGGCTTATAACATTTAACTCAAAAAAGACAATACAGCAACACTTCACTAACCGGAAAGAGAAATTCATCCCTCAATTAACATTTGGTGCAACACCCATTCCAGTTGTGACAAAACATAAACACTTGGGAATCACAATCTCGGAAGATCTAAGATTTCATGACCACATTAATTACATCATTAGGAAAGTCAATATAAGTCTAAGTCCGCTCTACCTCATTGCTCCCTACCTACCCAGGTCAATATTAAACCAAATCTACATGACTCATCTGATGCCATACTTCGACTACGGAGACGTAATTTACGACGGCTTACTAACAATGGACGACACTTTGCGACTGGAAAGACTGCAGAACAGGGCTGCAAGACTCGTGACTGCGACACTACCCAGAACCTCGACTGACAATCTGAGACGAGAGCTTGGATGGACCTCACTAAAAACAAGGCGTGAAATCCACAGAATGACATTTTTCAATCGGCTGACGTCTGGTGATACCCCGGCCTATATCCAGCGACTACTGCCCTCCGACCGGAACAATCCCGACAAACGGACACTTCGCAACGCCCACCAGATAACTGAATTTACCTTCAGAACCTGCCTATTCAAAAACTCTTTCCTGCCTAGCACCACAAAACTAACGAACAAGCTACCTCAAAGCATCGGAGAGATTAGCTCTCAATCCCTTTTCAAAAAGCGACTGAGAGATCACTCAAAAATAGAAAACCACGTAACATACATTTGGCTCGAAAACAAATAATTCACTTTTAACGCGCATGAGGGTAGGAATGTCTAGCCTTAACTGTCATACTTACCAAATACAAAAAAGCGAATCTCCCTTCTGTGACTGTGGTCAAGGCCGAAACAATGAGGACGCAGGGCACTATCTTTTGGCTTGTTCAAAGTATGCATTTCCGAGAGAGATAATGACAACAAAAGTAAATGCAATCATGAAGCTTGAGTTTAATTGCATGAATCGCAAAGGGAAATTGGATATCTTGCTCCATGGTAGGACGTTGAGCCCGGAGGATGACTTCGCGGTAGCACATGCGGTTTACCAATTCATTAATGCAACCAAGCGTTTTGGTACCTAGACCTACAATTTACTACAGCGGTTAATCAGGGCGGTGGGTCGGTGACTGCCAGGTCACGTGACCGGGTGGCCGCTGGGCCCGCTGCCCGGATACAACCGTGACTTCTGCGACCCGGCCAGTCCTGCGACCGCCGGCGCCAGTGCTAGTCCGCTACAGTGCAGCGGTGTGCGTGGTGGCGGGCGGCGGCTGCGAGACGTCGGGCGGCACCCCACTGACATGTGTATGTAGGCTTGAAAGGTGTCGCGATGTAAGTGCATTATTGCACTTTTACACCAATCGAGGTCATGTACCTGTACATTGAGAATGACTGACTGATAACAAATATATGAGATGAGATGAGATGAGAGATGTAGTGTGCCGAGTTGCAATTTGTAACGTTTCGCTGTTATCAACGCTGGCATTTACTCTACTCGCTGCATGCTGAAATATCCCGATATTGGCAATGTGTTCGGATTGCGAACCTACGCACCATTGATACACCTCTGTTGTCACTGTCCAGGAACGTAGGAACGTCACGAAAAGTGAGGGGGGGGGGGGGGGGGGCAGTGAAACCGTGATCTCGTTTTGAGAGTACCCCCCCCCCCCTATGGAAGATGTCTTTGCAGATTTGGGCTGTTCTCGTCTTGGCGAACCTTTTGCCATCAAAAAACTTTTCTCACTAAGCAAAAATAAATATTTTAGCAAAAAAATGGCCGAAAAGTGAGGGGCCATGCCCCCCCCCCGGCCCCCTGGTCCTACGCCTATGTCACTGTCGTTATATTTTTCATCAAATGTCAGTACGCAGGTATGGATTTACTGCATCTCTTATGGCATGTATTGCTATCTGACATTGTCTTGTCCTCCCATCCTTTCCATATATAGCGATTTCCTTTCAGTACGAGCACGTTGTATACAACTCCGCAAGAATATTTTGTCTTACCATTGTCAGTAGGATGATCAAACGGCCGCTGACGAGCCGTCTCCAAAGATGAATTTGTAATACCCTCATTCGTAATGCTTTGGTTCTCCACAGCATGCGGACACGTGCATAACCGCCGGCCGTGACACAGAGCAGCTGCAGCCTGCTCTGCTATTTTGTGACCCGCGCCCTTCAACCTACTCCGTCCTCTCATCCCATGTCGTCCTGGGTATGTACCCTACCAGCATGCACGGATGTTATAAATTGATGTTATTAAAGCTGGAAATGTGCACTTTCTCGTTTTTCCACATTTTGCTTGAGACGATCCTATCACATCCTTGCTAGCTGCCACTGGATCAGCATGCATCTTGTTTGTGCGCTTTACCGATTAACGCCAACCGTCACCAAACATATGGAAAGAGTGAAATTGGAACCTCAAACGCATTCACATTCAGACATTTTTAGCACATCCAGCCGGGACAGTGATACCAGTGGTGCCCTGTGGTACGAAGAGTTTCATGCCAAATCCTTCGTTGAATATTTTACACAGGTACATTCATATATACTTTCGCTGAAGATAACGTTTTAGCTCTGGTTGTATTTCGTATTTTCATAAAGATATTCCTAGCCTATATATCCATTGAGATATTCAGTTTTGTTAAAGGGTTAGCGTTTAATGCTCATCGTTTTCACCTTCGAGCATCTGAATCACTTATGACTCTTGATGACGACGTGGCAGTAAGTGACATCCAGATCGTGGAGAGGCTCATATTTGTGATGGTAGCGTAGCTCCATGTATGTGTTACAAGTCCGTCATATTTTGATAATTTAGTGAGCACTTTAAATTATCGTACGAACGCAAAGGGGGTGTAATAGCCGAGTAGTTAAGACGTCTGGCTCGCACGTGGGGAGCCCGTGTTTCGAACCCCGGTAGAGCTATGGCCCCTGGGCGCTAATATGACCAATATGTTCGCTGGCGAGTCCATAAGAGTTGGCGACCAAGTGGGTCGTCAATTCTTTTATAAAAAAAGGAAAAGGATCGTACGAACGCTAAATGTATAACCGTATTTTCTGGAGGTGATATGTTATACCACGTTATGGTTATCCAGATTTGTTCACACGGTTCATTTGGTCGTCTTATGATCCTATTCCTATGTAACAAAAGTTAAATTAGGTTACAAATCTGACCCGGTAAACAACAGGCGAGCGTTCCGCGCATTTGCCGCTCGTCGGTGCACGGAGAGCTGTGACAAAACGATAACGGAGACGCCAAACGTCCTCGTTTGAAGCAGGTTCATTCCTACCTTTGGGTAAAGAAATAACACTTTAATTTCTATGTCCATTTAATATCATCTTTAGAACTTGCGTCAGCATATTGATAAAGTATTTTATATATGTTTAGGCGTTAGTTTTTTACATCCTATCGTTTGTGTGGTACCGTTATGACACAGCCGTCTCCAAAACAGGTGCTTGTCAGTTATCGGCTCTCGACATCAGAGTCTTTGCAACGAAATTTGGGTATCTGAAGGCCAGGTACGTAGCTAAAGGGGGGCACGGGGATCCCCCCAGAGCAAAACACATTTACACTAGAGATTCTCGGACGACCCGACCCTACCCCCGTCAACAACATTGATAAAAATTCTGGCTACGTGCCTGCTGAAGGCCAAAAAGTTCTGCCCCCCAAACTGAGCGGCTGGATCCGCCCCTGTGACGCTCTACCAACTGAGCTACGTGAGCGGAGATGAAGTGTGAGGTCACCAAAATAACTTTTCACCATTTCTAAAGTAGAAATAATTTTACGGTTGGCCAGTGGCGGATCTACGTTAGGGGAAAATCAGGCAAATGTCCCCCAAACAAAAACAAAATCGGTAGGCAAACGTAAGTTTTTGCTCCTCCCCCCAACCGTTCTGGATGGTTGTGATTTTTTTTCTCCCGGGAATTCGTATACCCCCGGTCAACGACTCTTTCGTGCTAACGACCCGACGCCACCTCCCCCCCTTCCCGGTCAATAACTTTTCGCTGACGAAACAGAGCGAAATTTCCCCTCCCACCATACAAAAACTCGAAATATAGATGCGCCACTGAGGCTGGCCCCCACTTTTCAAAACGTTCCTACGCCCATGAGTGTGAAAATGTATACCATGTTGAATAAAAATTTATACGAATTGATCTTCAAAATGGTGAATTGCAACAATGTATTTAATGCATCTTTTTTATTTATTGAAGTTAAAATGTGGTACATTTTTTCATTCCATGTACAAACTTGATTTCGTAAACGATGCTTATGTTTTTTTAATCGGGAACTCTGTTATTTTTCTGCCAATTTCAGGCGTTCAGGGAGGGTCCCTTTGCCCCCCCCCCCTCTCCCAGCTTTGATCCGCTAGCGTCAGCAACCCTCGCTGGGTCAGCGACCTCCTGACCCACGAGAGCACGGCAAGATTTCCGCTCCGCTTCAATCGTGCAGAGCCGTTGTTCGGCTATAAATCTCGATCGCCGACGTGCCGAATCAAACGCACTTCTCGGCACCGAGACGTTCAGTGAGACAAACGGGCGCAGTTCCGGTGCCGCGAGCGACACTAATGCACCTCAACTCTGCCATTAGAGCTCACGAGACGGTCACAAACCAGCAGCGCGGCACCATGCAGTGTCAGGGCGGCGGCCGAGTCCAGCTGAGGTCGCCTGACCGCGCCATGCGCAGCTGCGGGGCGCGGCGGTCACTGACCAGGGCCGCAGCTCCACAGCTGTGGGAAACTATAGCAGCAGCTCGATAGCTGTGGGAAACTAGAGCAGCAGCTCCACAGCTGTGGGAAACTATAGCAGCAGCTCCACAGCTGTGGGAAACTATAGCAGCAGCTCGACAGCTGTGGGAAACTATAGCCGCAACTCCACAGCTGTGGGAAACTATAGCAGCAGCTCGACAGCTGTGGTAAACTATAGCAGCAGCTCCACAGCTGTGGGAAACTATAGCCGCAGCTCCACAGCTGTGAGAAACTATAGCAGCAGCTCGACAGCTGTGCTGAAGCTCGATAGCTGTTGGAAACCAGTGCTGCACCTTGATAGCTATGAGAGACTGGCGGCTGCAGTTCGACGTTCCGTGGGAGATCAGGCGGGCAGCTCGGCGCTGCACGGGACTGGCAGCTATACAGTTTGACAGCTCTGCTGCAGCTCGGCGCCGCAGGAGGCCGGCAGAGCGCCCGATCGCCGTGGAGATTGCCCGGATCGGTCGGCATTGCTCTGGGATGGTGGTGGCCGAAGGATGATGGCGGCCGGCCGGGAAGGTGAAGGTCATCCGAACTGCAGTGAACGAGATCAAGGTCGACGCCGCTCAAATGGCAGGCGTACGGGACGAAGGTTCAACGAAACCGGATGCCTGTCTCTAGAGAGTTGTGTGATCAAAGGGGCTCGACGAGTTTGAATTTCAGCTAAACAACGCACCTTTCAGGCAGCACAAGACAGATATCAAAAACGTCTGGAAGCACCAAAGTGGATGATGGTGGTTCAACATTTTTTTTCAATATTTTTCGTATTATTCGCTGTTAACCGTGCTTATGAAGAAAATGCACTTAACAACTATTGACAAACTAAAGTCACATTGTGTTCTAGATATTCCATGCAAATATTTACGTACTACCTACACAAGAGCATTGAAACGTGCATTTTGTGCGCATGCATGGATGCTGATAGAACGCTGGAAAACGAAGGTAGTATACAACTATAAACTATAATATGTCTTAACAAGCGCCCTGGAAGGCCTCTGATAATTACACGCCCTGAAGGGGGGGGGGGGGATTTCGCCCCCCCCCCTAAGATCGCTAAAACCACGCAACGTAGCGACAAGCGGAAGATGGCGTTAGATAGCTCAAGACAAGCTCTATCGAAAGTCAATCGGTCTTTTTAGGTCAGGTAAATATTGAGGTCATCAAAGGCAGATTTTCCAGTTTTAGGATTTCGCTCCAGAAACCCCAAAATATCTCGGGAACTATGATAGCTAGGAACAAACGGAAAACAAACAATCGAAAGTTCTTGAAATATGCAATCGCCAGGGTGCCCTCAAATTTGAGCTCAGGTCAATAGTTAAGGCGCCAGAGGTCATCAAATGTAAAACAAGGTTATTTTTTGCAAAACAGTCTTTTCGCAAATAACTTGTAATCTAAGAAAGATTAAAAGGCCTGCAATGTATGTGACCATTTATTTATATAGCCAGCTAATTTATATAGCCAGAAAATACGTGTGATGCCCATATGGACTATCCCACCTTAACATTATATTTGAGTTGAGATAGCCATTTTGATGGTTTGGCATTGACATTAAGTATGGTAGCAGTTAGGAACAAACCTTAAAACAAGTCGACTATCATTATCACAACCACAATGATCTAATCAAAAAGATATTCGCGTTTGATTTTGACATCTGTAAAAAATAAGGCCCATGTGTATTTGAATAGGGCCTCTAAACCGACAGCGTCGTCTCTCTTTACCCAACTGGTAATGATAGTCAACTTGTTTTAAGGTCAGCCTTGGACTATTTTCGTCTTTCATTTCTCGATCCCCGGGTGGTTCGCAATCTAGAGGCTAGCACTATCAGCTGGAGTTGATGCACCAGTTGGCCGTCAGGGACCGCTAGTGAGCCAGGGTGTTATGACGTCGCAAACAAATGATACCAGTTAAATATTGAACGCTAAATATTTATTGATTTATGAATCAATAAATCAATCAATATTTAGTGGTACCATTTTCTTGCGACGTCATAGCACCCTGGCTCACTAGCGGTCCCTGGCGGCCAACTGCTGCAACAACTCCAACTGATAGTGCTTGCCAATCTAGACACCGGGTGGTTCGCTTTTTATGCGCAATAGATGTCAAAAAAAAAATGTGTCATACATTTGGCAGCTCAAAGGACTTCCCTGTTATTTAAAAAAAATCATATGACGTCACCAACCCAACTTTCCGCTTAAAACTCAAAGTTGAATATCTTCCAAGATAAGGATTTGTTTTTTTTGGGGAAAAAAAGTTCACGAACATGTTCAGCTGACCTCGCCTGACATGTAGACATACAATTAAGTGTGATTCGACAACTTTCAAAAAGGTGGGACAGTCCCTTTAACCGGTCCGATTTAGGTATTTATTTTAATAAAACCATTTATTTATATAGCCATTTATTTACATAGCCATTTATTTATCTAGCATTTATTTATATAGACAGATAATTTATATAGCCAGCTAATTTATATAGCAAGATAATTTATATAGCCAGCTAATTTACATAGCCAGCTAATTTATATAGCCAGCTAATTTATACAGCCAGCTAATTTATACAGTCAGCTAATTTATATAGCCAGCCAATACGTTCAATGCCCATTAACCGGCCCGATTTAGGTATTTATTTTAATAATAAACATTTAATTATATAGCCAGATAATTTATATTCTAATATTTGATATCCCGTTTTAGAAAAAGTCCGGCCGCCTGCCGGAATCGAACCCCCTTCACTCACTTAGTAATCAGAGACGCTACCCGCTACACCACCGAGTCGTGCTGCTGAGCGTTCATTGTTAAAGTGTTAATCAATATTTTACGCTTGTATTCCTCATAACTTAACTATTAGCCGGTGGCGGAATATTTTGGGTGGATAGCATAGGACACATTTATTTATATAGTCAGCTAATATATATATTTCCAGCCAATTCATTCGCTGCCCATTTCCCGGTCCGATTTATATGTTATGAAAGGCGCCCGCTGTCGGCCGTGGGAAACTATCGGGGAACTATCAAAGCGTTCAAAGTTGTAGCATTCAATGCTTGTACCATCCAAAACCGCAGCCAACAAAGCTTGCAACATCCAAAATTCGCCCGGGTAGGGGACATCTTCATGAGCCAAGCTCGCCGCATCCAAAATGGTACTCGCCGCATCCAAAACCGTAACATACAGCCACATACAAAGCCGTGGCAGTCAAGCTTGCGCCATCCAAAACTGTCTGGCGCGGTCATATTGGAACTACTAGTTGAAGTGAAACCCGCTAGATGGAGGGACTAGCGGGGTGATGACGTAGTCACTCTGGCACGCAAGCCGGCTACAGTGGAATATGTTTATGCGAATGGACATCTGACACCACACTGGGCCCGACGTCGCCTCGCATCGGCCGGCAGTTGTCGGGCGGAGATGAGGGTGGCTGGTACAGACCGGCGGAATGGGGAGTGTTACATCGAGACCGTGTGAAAGCTAATGGTAAAGCCCAGGCTACACTATGCGTGATTGTCAAGGAAATCACGCGCGTGTTCTCCGTGTTTGCAGAACTTCCTTGACGTCCGGAATCTGCCGGTCAAGCAAATCACGCAAGGAAAATGGATGAACCACTGCATTTGTTTTAATCGATAAACCACTGCATACAATTTGCTCAAACGCTTCTTCATTCATCTTCCGCCACGATACTCAGCACAAATTATTCATGTTTAGGTCTAGTATAGACCTAAACATACGCGAAATCAAGCAAAATGATAAAAAACCCTGCAACACGCAATCTCGGAAAACACGACAAGTTCAGAATTTTGAACTTTTCATCGTTCCGTCTGTGACGGGTCTGCGGAATTTCCTTGACGTTTCATCCGGGATCTGCGTGATGTGCCAGTGCAGCTCACCAAATGCATTTACTATCAGCTGAACTTTCTCTGTCACGCAAATCCCGACAACACGGATAACACGCACGTGATTTTCAGGAAATCACGCATAGTGTAGCCTGGGCTTAAAGCTACGACACTTGTTGCAAATGCCAAGAAAATCGCTCACGAGGATGGGCGTTAGCTGCCACGTTTCGATATGCGATTACCGGCCCATTCCGGTAAACCTCATGGTAATAGCTTATGGTACTACTACTACCACCATAGTCATTGGCGGATCCAGAACGGTGGTTTGGGGGGGGGGGGGGGGGGCGGGTGGTTGGGGGGGGGGGGGGGGGGCAAATTCCCCCAAAAATATCACACAACTCTGAAAACTCATCGGATTTTGTTTGCTTATGCATTGATAGCTGATTAAAAAACTTTCCTTTACAAAAGTTGCTTAGATTGTCTTCTATGTAAGGAAATGTGTCAATTTTGTGCCAATTTTGTTCGTACCCAAGGGGGAGGGCAAACAGGCAATTACCCCCTCCCCCCTGAAGGTCCGTACGCGCCCCCTTTTGCCGTATGTGCCCCTTTGGAAAAAGGGTCCGAAGGGGCCCTTCTTCCATTTTTATTTCGAAAAAAATGAATACTTTTTCATTTTTATGAAAAAATGTTGAGAATATGCCCCTCTATAAATAAAGTGGGCCAAATCCGGCGAGTTTTTGTTGTGTATGGGTACTTTATGGCTTATGCCCCCTCATACAAAATTGCCCCCCTTCTGGAGTGAATCCTGGGTACGACACTACCTCCATGAAATTTACATCATAGTTTAAAAATGCCTACTTTTTGACTTTATTGGTGTTACTTACAGGAAGGTTCAAATGAATATGACATGACATTCATTCATTAGTCATGTTACTTGGTTTAATGTTTTGAAGTAATGTCCAACACTAATCCATCCTTTTGTCCAGTTCATCTAAACTCCAAAATATATGCTGAAAACTGGGACAGGGATTATCTTTATGGAGATAATCACCTTTTTCCACAAAAATGGAGGTGGCACCTGAAATCGATAGACGAGGCCAAAATATGATGTAACTTCATCACATTTTGCCTATAAACATTCCTACCGAAAGATATTGTCAGTTTCATACCGACAAGCGAGCCACGCTTATATCGGTCGGTACTCAGCAAGTACTCGGTAGCGAATTCAGTAAATTAGCCTCCCTACGCATTGTTATTTATCATGAAGGTATGGAATATGTTTCCTGCACTCTTATCTTTTGCGAATATGTGCCAAACTTTTATGAACAATCAACAATCATTTGAAAAAAGTGCATTGCAATCGGCAGTTTAGGTTGGCCCCGGACTGCAACCTATTTAGCATCGGCGATTTGTTTATAAGTGCCCATTCAACAACGTTGAATATATTGATGCAAAAGTGCCCAGATGTTGCACTTTCCAATAGTGGAGGGAAAATACCGATCTTTAATTTTCCCAAACTTCCAACTTCGAGTTAGGGAATAATTGTATTTAATTCTTAAATTTAGATCACATCATTTTAATACCATAACGGTAGCGAAATAAATTGTTGCTAACCAAATACAAAGGTGTTAGGTGATTATCTCCCTTTAAGAGCCTCTGTGCGATTTTCAAAAATGGAATCAATTCGGCAAAACTAGCAGTGATAATGTTATATAACAATGCGCAACCTTTTATTGAAAAATAGGCGTATTTGACCTGCGTCGGTTTCCGCTACTGTGTGTTTTCTTTCATTTGCAGCATCTCGCAATGATCATGATACTTGTTATCGAAAGTTTTGCGACCTATGTCCTATAATATAAAACATGGTTTGAGTTATTATTGTCATTATACACCATCTATCATGAATCAGTTACAATAACTATATATGTATATGTGTGTGCAGCTGGTCGCATGGCCTATAACAGGGGTGGAGCTTCTCCAGAAAAGTGGGGGGCTGAGCTGGGAAAGTCGCTTAAAGTACCTTGGAAATCCACAAAAATACAGATTTGTCCCCGGTATTGACCCACTTCCTCGTTAAGGTTGAGGGGGGGTTGAAGCCACCTCAACTGAATAGGATACTACATCCCTGGCCTATAACTTGGACAGAACTGTTCAAATGTGCATCTCGCCAACAATTATAACCTGTTTAAACTTGCCCCCCCCCCCCCCAGTGGCCGTTGTTTGCCTTGACTGGGGGGGGGGTGTCCCCCCTAGTTAACATGTTAGACGAGTCCCTGGTTCTTTTGGTGCCCCATCCATCAAATGCATCGTAAGTCTTCTAGAGAGCGAAGTTGTCGTGACACCAATGTAGATTTCTTGACGAAGCCTACAATCTTCGTGTGGACATATAAATTGATAAACCACATTGGTGCACTTCAACTTTTCTTTACTCGTGTTGAGATTGTTTTTAATTACTAAGTTTCGTGTTTTCTTGTTTGATAGTATATGATTAGTTCAAGTTTTTTGGTTTTTGTCTATGCATTTCACCTTCTTTTGTATGATACTACGTACGACTCGTTCGTCAACTTTGTACGCTGAACTCATCAAGTTACGGTAATAGAGTAGAACGTAGCTAGTTGTTTGACCCTGCATGACACTGATTGACATGCTTCTTTAGCTGCGCTTCAATCTCCGTATCTACTGCCTTATTTGAATAGCCGTTGTTCACTAAGACCTCCTTTACTCTACAAAATTCAGAGTGTAAAAGTTCATATGTAGAGCATATATATTATATTGCAGAGCATATCTATTAGCATATCTAGCATATCTATTATATTGCAGAGCATGTAGAGCATATCTACTATATTGCTCTTCTCACAATGGCTCTTATCACGCTCACTTTACATTTTGCAGGGCATTCGTTGTTTGCGTTCATTACGTCCCCTGTGTCTGTGGGCTTACGGAAAACACTAGTGGTGAATTTACCATCTCTACTATCCACTAGGACGTCTAAAAATGACAACGTTTGTCAATGCTCTTTTCAAAAGTGAAACGTAAGACAGAGTTGTTCTCCAGACTAGCTATCAAGCTTTGTAAATGTTCATTGCTCCGCACTTCTACACAAAATGTCATCTACATACCTGCAGTAGGTCGAAGGCGCAAGATTGGTATCATTTAAAGGGATTATATGGGTTTCCGTCCTGAAAGTAAATGCACTCTTTTGCAGTTGTATGATATTTAAACACGTTTAAGACATATATCAGGGACCTCAATGCTCATTTAGTCCATTATTTCAGCAATTATCAGCGTTAAAACTTGGGCGTTTATCGAGACTAGTATCAGATAACGAGTACTTGATCGGCACTACTGTCCACCACTTGTATCTTAAGATCAATTTGAGAGTTTTGAATTATCTGAAAGTCCTACACTGGATCACAAAATTATTATGCAATTCAAAACTGACGGGACTTTGTATTACTACACACGGTTCGTTGAGGTTTTGTGTTTTTGTGTTTTTCTTTTCTCTGGCCTTTAGCGTTGATAATTTGGTGGTGGCGTATTCATTTTTTGGCATTAAAATTCATGAAAAATATAGAATTTTATGGGAAAACTAGGTAACTGCTGCTGTCGTTGGAACAAAACAAGTTTATTTTCTTTCAAATATTGCTTATTTTACCGGAAATATGCCATACGTGAGGTGTTTTTATTAGCATAAAAGAGATGACTGGCTCTGCCTCAGCCGGTCCTGCAGAAAATACGCGGTGGCATCACCGCGCACTTTGGAATGTCCTTACGTGCAGAAGAGGTCATTTCCAGAAAAATGTGGCTACCGTGGGACTTCTACCACCTTTATAAGTACGTTTTACTATGTAACTCAATTATTCTGGGGAAAACCCGTATAATCCCTTTAAAGCTTTGTTCTCAACAAAACACATGTAGAAGTTAGCGAAGAGTGGCCCCAGAGGCGAACTTATTGCCACACCTTCTTTTTGCAAGTACAGTTTTCCATCTGGACCGCGAAATAGAGATTCGTTGGTGCATGCACGTAACAGTTTCTCTAAGAGCGCTTTAGATAGCTTTAACGGAGGCAGGTTGTTGCTACGTTTATCGTATACTTCATCAAGAATGATCTTGATGGTATCCTCGATTGGAACGTTAGTGAAAAGGCTTTCCACGTCGATAGACGCTATGTCGCCCTGTGGCCTCTTAGCCCGCAAGATATCTACAAATTCTTCTACTGATTCTATAGAGTGCTGTGCTGGTATGTACGGTTTTATGAGTGTGTTAAGTCGCTTTGCTAAGTTGTAAGTTGGAGTGTGAATCTGCTATATGATTGGCCTTAACAGTTTGCCCGGCTTCTGTGTTTTTACATTGCCATATGCATAACCAGGAGAATACTCACCAGTTATTTTGACAACATGTACACCGCCATTCACCGCATTATAACTGACAATAACTTGATTCACTTTAGCCTTGAGTGCATCAGTAGGGTCTTTTTTGATAGGTTCAAACTTGCTTTCGTCTCCCAGTATGTCCTGCATTTCAGTATGTTAAGTCCAAGGTTTAGGAATTGGTGCTGCGCTTTGGTGAGATGCACAGAAGAAATATTGACGTAGCCGTGCAAAGGTCTCCAAGAAACTTTCACGCATATATGGCGGCGATCTCAAACTTCGTGAGAGCAAGCAAGGCTACGTCAATCTGTCTACTGTGCATCTCACCGAAGCGCAGCATCAATTCATAAACCTTGGACTTAACTGTCATACTCAATCGCCCACCAATTCGACTGAGAAGAAGGCGGAGTTAGAATTTCTCTACCAAGATGTTCTCAGACTTGAAAAAGATAAGAAAGTTGAAGTTAGTCCGAATTTGCGTAATGAGCTCATAGGTGAAGGCGCTAAACTACGGGGAAATTCGTAGAGAGCTAATTGACGAAAGAGCTAAGAGAGGCAGCAAAACAGCTCAGAGAAGATGAAAGAATTGTTATCCGGAAGGCCGATAAGTCTTCTGTTTTCGTCATCCTCGATCGCGATGAGTATTTACAGAAAATTCCGAACATACTGGGAGACGAAAGCAAGTTTGCACCTATGAAAGAAGACCCTACTAATGCACTCAAGGCTAAAGTGAATCGTGCTATTGTCAGTGCTAATGCGGTGAATGGCGGTGTACATTTTGTCAAAATAACTGGTGAGTATTCTCCTGGTTATACATATGGCAATGTAAAAACACAAGCCGGGCAAACCGTTAAGGCCAATCATATCGCAGATTCACACTCCAACTTACAACTTAGCAAAGCGACCTAACACGTACGGTAGCGCTCGGCGCGCCTCGGCACCACGGCGAGTTCTCTCACGGTGTAATGTGATACCCGCCCGCCCTGGGTCTGCCGCCCTCACATCATCACCCCATATGTATCTTTCATCAACACCTAACGGCTACCAGAATTCGGCGGGACGGGAGGGCGGGAGGGCACGGGTTTTGTTAGTCCTCGAGTAACCGATGTCATTTTACGGCTTCAAACCAACCCAAGAGACGTTTTATTAGTGGATCGCCGGCTTAAACGCGAACATTTTGAGCATTCATGTGACGACGGTGGTCGTTGGAGCCGATTCAGTGGCTGTTAGTTGTATTCTACTGGTCCATATTGCACTGGGCTACAAGTGAAATGATTCAAAACTGTACCAGTCTCTATCGAGCAAGGTGCATTGTGTATTTGAGTATGGGTACGTAAGCCGGTTTTTCTGGGAAATACGCACTGTCTTATTTTGAGCTCTCATTTTGAGCATCCATGTGACGACGGTGGTCGTTGGAGCCGATTCAGTGGCTGTTAGTTGTATTCTACTGGTCTATATTGCACTGGCTACAAGTGGCATGATTCAAAACTGTACCAGTCTCTATCGAGCAGGATGCATTGTGTATTTGAGTATAGGTACGTAAGCCGGTTTTTCTGGGAAATACGCACAGTCTCATAAAAGAGCGCAAAAACGATTGGTGTGAATGTGACATTGTTAGACTATGTTGATGCATTTCTGTTCAAACAGCTTGCTGATCGGTCATGATAACCTGTTGTCAGATTTGCTGTCTTAGTCTTTGTAACAAATTGTCATGCACCTGTTCGGGCATCAATTAACCATATTTTGCAATGTTTTTTACTTCGGGTCACTTCAGGTCATGTCACCAGGTCGCATTAAGTGATCCCATCTCCCCAAAAAATAACATTTGTGCCCAGGCAACAGTGTTTTGCCCCGAGCAGTTTTAAACTCACATAATTGAATTAGGCTTAAGTACCTACAAATCGCATATCTTGGATTTGTGTATATCTGTGACGTAACGTCAGGTCGGTTCCGTGACCTCCCCATTATATGTCAATATGAAAATATGCAAATCTCTCCCATTCAGAAAATACGCATTACATCAGACCAATTATTTCAGCATCATATTTGTATAGCTCATTCTTGATGACCCTAGGCAACTGTTGCTCAGTGACCCCTACAAGGTCATCTCAGGTCAACTGAGGTCAAAACAAAACAAAGTGCTCCTTCACATTGGAAAATAACGTTGAAGAATCGCCCGCCCGGTTCCCGATCCAATAAGGGCGTTGTACTGGTTTGTAGGTACATACATATACTTACCGTATCTAAGCGAGGTCCAATATCCCAGGCCTGCAGCCACAATAATGCAACGCAAATGGGGCTCAACGACAAAGCATATGCAGATATCGCATCCTGTGAAATATAACAATAAATATCTCAATATCGTTGATACGTCGAATATGCTGGTATGTTGATATGTCAAGATGGAGGCCGTTTCGTTTTTGAACAAAAAAATTATCGGAGGAAGGCGCACTGTGGACAAGAGGTATATCAACGCTCGAAAGGACACCCTTCCGCGTGGGTAGGAGGCATAGGTGTCGATTATATACTTTTGGGGTGGCCCTCGACCCCCCCCCATGTTGAATTCGGGCCCCCAATGGTACCCTCGCCCCCCCCACCCCAATGGTACTCTTGGCCCCATTTTTTTTGGCCGCTGGCGGATCCAAGAGGGGGCAAAGCGGCCTAACCTCCAAAACCGCATGCAATCGGCAATACAAATTGATATACGTTTCCTATTTCAAAGGAAAATGTACGCAGCTTTTACTAAGAAAAGTTTGTTTTAACCCTCGCCCTACGGGATATTTTTTCACCTTCGCCCTACGGGGGGGGGGGGGGCTGACAGGCCTCCCCCTGTTAACATCCGAACCAAGCAACTTAGAGCAATGCGGTAAGAACCAGCATGTTGCCTGTCATGAGAAGAATATAACATTTGCAATTTTTAGGTTTCAGGTCAACGGGTGACTTTCCAGCAGTAGCGTATTTAAGGGGGCCATGGGGGCCATGACCCCCCTCCCCCCTTGGCGCCGAAGTCACACTCCAGAATATGATGTGTCCATTCGGCACGGACTCCATTTGTGTGTAAATTTCAAGATAACCAGGACCAAGTTTTGTTAACTGTTAATTCAAGCGGTTTTATACGTATTATCTATATGGTTCTTGAACAAAATAAGCATTGTCTGCCTATATCTCTTTGAATATTACAATGGGAACATCAATATCATACACTAATTTATTATGAATAAGTTACAACCGGTTTCATCTAACAGATTTAACGCTGAAATAGAAAACAATCCGATATCCCGACTTTCCCGACCCGGCTCCGGTCCCGGTAAATCTGTTATTTGGTATCTCCGGAATCGTAGGAACGAGCATCAGCTGGCCTGTATTTCTTTTGGTGTTTGAATGCACCAATCATGGCCAATCATCATCAGCTTTTTGTCTGATACGCAACCGCGCACCAGTGCCACCAGGGGGCGTCGTCCCGGCATTTCCTATGTGTGGATCGCCCGGCGGTTTAACATTAGGTGTGACGTCACTGGGGAAGCACTCCGAGCCGTGGCCGGCCCCGTCGTCGTAGCTGCAATTTCGAAAGTGCGTCGGGTGCTTCCGAGGGTTCACTCTGGCCTCGGGAGTAAAACGCCACATTTTTGTGTAAAATAAAACGCCACATTTTTTTCTTCGTTTTTCCCCACGCATTTGTGTTCAATATACGAGGTGATATGGTTGTAAGACCCAAAACATGAATAGTGCTCCTAAAACATGTGCCCCCCCCCCTTGGCTGATTTATAAATACGCCACTGGTTTCAATTATAGCAATCCATTAGCAATCCACAAATCATCCACAGATAACCTTCTCATTTGGACATGTGCTATGCCATCAAGCATGCTTTTTCTTTTCTGTCTATCCCTATTTTAAGAGTTTAAGGCTAGAATAAAGCAGATATGCGGGCAGGCTGCCGGGCCTGGTGCGGTGCTGCCAGATGTTGGCCGGGCTTTGTGCGGTGCCAACCAAATTTTGTGCGGTGGCGGTGGTGGTGCCGGTCCCTGCATTTGGTGATTTTTTTTTGGCATCACTAGTTCCGAGCGAACTTGCCCCCCCCCCCCCCCCCCCCGCCCCCCGCCCCCCGCCCCCCGCCCCCCCCCCCCCGGTGGCGACGCCCCTGGTAAGACAAGACTCAAAACATGAATTGTGCTCCAAAAGCATGTGCCCCCCCCCCCTTGGCTGATTTCTAAATACGCCACTGCTTTCCAGGTCAAGTGATTACCTCGGCTGGACCACGATTAAAAGAGCAATTTTGCTCGTCAGAAAACCTTAAAATAAGAAATTGATAAACGTAAATAAAAAGGCATGTTCCTAGACCAGATGTGCCTCAAAAATACAGAAAAGGTATTTATTTGTTCATATCTTGTCAAAAAAGTCAAAAAAGTTATTTTAACAAAGTGACGTCATGAGTTACTTACACTTAAGAGAGCCATCACTCGGTCAAAAATATAAATATTGCTTTGAAATTTGGTTTGGGTATTGTACATACCCATTTCTCTCACACATATTTCGGTTTTTCTAACATCTTTGAAAAATTTGATTTTGTGGTGGTTTTTCCATTTTTTTTCAATTTTAGGGGTCAAAACCCAAAATTTTGAAAGTCCGAGATCACCATTTTAAAGAGAATGCCATTTTGTATCTTTGATAAATTGCGTTTGCAATGTGCTTTAAAACTCTGTTCTCTACGATTTTTTCAAATATTTATCGTTTTTCCACAAACATGACGTCATCAAAACATGATTTTGTTCCACAATTCTTGACCAATTTCAATTATATTTTAACAGCATACGTATGATTGTTGTAAACTCAGCTACTGAAAATTTTAGAAAGTTGCGCCACATGTGTCAAAAGTTATTCAAGAAAAACCTCAGGGCAGGCCTGTCAGGCGAGGGTTAACCCTCGCCCTACGGGAGCTTTTTTCACCTTCGCCCTACGGGGGGTCCTAAAAAGACCCCCTGTTAACTTCCAAACCAAGCAACATAGAGAAACGCAGTAAGAACCAACATGCTGCATGTCATGTTTGGAATCTAACGGTATGCAATTTTTAGGTCTCGGGTCAACGAGTGACCTTCCAGGTGCAGTGAATGACCTCGATCGACCACGTCCAGAACAGCGATTTTGCTCAGTCAGAAAACCTAAAAATGATAAATTGATCAATTTAAATAAAAAGGCATGTTCCTAGACCAGTTTTGTCTCAGAAATACATAAAAGGTAATTATTTATTCGTATCTGGTCCAAAAAAGTCCAAAAAGTTATTAAAAGAAATTACGTCATTAATTTATTACACTTAGGGAGCCATCACTCAGTCAAGCATAGATATATTTCTTTGAATTTAACATCTTTGTAAGTTTTGATTTTGTGGTGATTTTTCCAAAAAAGTCCGTTTTTGTTCATTTTGGGGTCAAAATACCCCAATTTTGACAATCCGAGATGGCCATTTTAAAGAAAATAACATTTTAGATCTTTGCTTAATTGCGTTTGTTATGTGCTTCAAAACTCTGTTTTCTACGATTTTTCAAACATTTACCGTTTTTTCCATTATCATGACGTCATCAAAACATCAATATTGTCCACATTTATCGCGTAATTTCAATGCAAATTTATACTTAGCTACTGAAAATTTGAGCAAGATGCGCCGCATGTCTAAAAAGTTATGTACGAAAAACCTCAGGGGGGTCGTTTTAGGACCCCCGTAGGGCGAGGGTTAAATCACCTCTTCATGTATAAAGAGGCGATATCAGGTAAATTGTATATATGTGTTAGAGTTTTTGGGGTTTGTTCCCCAAACCAACTTGTTTGCCTTTCTGGATCCACCCATGTCTCTGGCCTCAGATTACCTGAAACATACAGGTTGCATTCACAGTGATCCATGGAAAACCAAGCTTCTGATATTGTAAGGACTCGGGCCTTCTAGCAGATGCAGACCGGCCAAAAACGTTGGTTTGATGGGCCGTCCGGCAGTATTCCAAAACTCATGAGATTTCGTCTGATTTTGCAGTATGAATTGATAACAAAAAATAGACTCTCCTTTGTACAAGTTGCCTCGAATTGATTAAAAATGTGCCAATTTTCGGCCGATTTCGGTGGTTTCGGTAAAGCCATGGCGCTTGGATCCGTCCCCGTTCAGCCCCCTCCCCCATCGTTTTGAAAAATCGACACCGCTGGTATGAGGTTATATGCGTAGAGAGGAGGCTCTCCAGTCTCCGTGAAGGATACGTCATATCCAAGGCAAGTGTTATTGTATTACCTAACACGCTGTTTGGACTACCACGCTATACTACCATTGGATTAAAGAGATTATACGGGTTTCCGGTCTAAAAGGAAATGCACTCTTTTGCACTTGTATGAGCTTTAAACACGTTTAAAACATATATCATGGACTTCAATGCTCATTTAGTCCATTATTTCAGCAATTATCAGAGCTAAGACTTTGGCGTTTCTCGAGACTTGTATCGGATAACTCGTCAACTTGCCAAACAAATTCACATTTGACCCAGCCCGGCCAGGCCCGACCCGGCCATGCAGACGCTTTTCGGAAGCTAATAACTTTGCAACCACTGCTCTGATTGAAATTGGGTTTTCACCATTGGATAGATCGATCAAATCAATTTTTGTTTTGTATAATGAGTTCTGATAGAGGTGGTACCACAGCGCGTGGAAGTTGTCACACACAAACGTCGAAATGTACAAAACACCTTGCAAAAATGTTTCTTGATCAAAAATGGCTGTATTATTCTAAGCATTAATGTATACCCTGAAGCATGCAGTGCTCAGGACGCACTCCCTTTTGGCGGATTTGGAAAGGAGATCATGCACAATTTAATACAACTTAATTTTTATGTTGGCATGCATTGAGGCCTGGCAATTTTTCTGGAGGACTAAAATGACTGTGTTACTACCACGTGTGCTCTCTTACCGTTGCATATTTCAACCCTGTTTTAGCTTTACGAGAGCGCGCACGCTCGGTCATCGCCCCAAAAGGCGTTTTACGGGTAATTAACATAAAAGAGATGACTGGCTCTGCCTCAGCCAGTACTGCAGAAAGTACGCGGTGGCATCACCGCGCACTATGAAATGTCCTTACGTGCAGAGGAGGTAATTTCCATAAAAATGTGACTACCGTGTGACTTCTACCACCTTTATACGTAAGTTTTACTATATAACTCAATTATTCTGGGAAAAAGCCGTATATAGTTGTATTAAATTGTGCATGATCTCCTTTCCAAATCCGCCAAAAGGGAGTGCGTCCTGAGCACTGCATGCTTCAGGGTATACATTAATGCTTAGAATAATACAGCCATTTTTGATCAAGAAACATTTTTACGCAACTATCAACTACCACACTATTTGGAATGAGAGATATCGGTGCTTGATACTCAAAGCAAATGTCAATTCAATAAGTAGCAACTCTTCAAACGATAAACTATTTCACAAGGAAGGTCATTAAGCATTAAGTTTACACAGATCCACTCGTTAAAATTGGCTCCAGCATGATAAACAAATTATCCGTCGCTGGCCAAAAGTAACAACATTTTCACAAGTTACATCAAGTAGAGAATTGAGATGCAAGAACAACATACATAATTGGATAGTCGTTACTGGGCAAATTCCTTTGCAGCGACCCAGTGCTCCAGCAAACAAATACTTTATTAAAATAATTTCATAGGCAATATTTTACGTGAGTATTATTTATATCACAAAAATGGCATACACACAGATAAATATTTATAATCCATAGGGTTCAAAAGCTCGTGCCAAAAACAAGAACTCTATGAGTACTGCACTTACCTCCCGTAAGGTACTTAGTCTGATTTTGGGGTACTTCGTTTACACCTCGGGTACTAAGACAAGTGTCCTGTTATGCCTCCTGGGTACTTGGCCAAGTATCATAATGGTCACCCCCATGCGTACTTCGTCTAGTATCCAAGCCTACTTAGAAGCCTTTGGGTACTAGAAGTTTTAGTTCCCAATAGGTGCGCGTGCCAAAAATGAGAGCTCCTGGGGTACTAACATTGAAAAGTACTTCAGGTAGTACCAAACATATTCGATAAAGGTACTTCGGGAAGTTTGAGAAGACAAAATCCGGTATTTGCACTTTAAAAGTAAAAACATGCGAGTTTAAAAGCACCCACGGCACGCGATTGAACTAAATGGGTTCCAAAATGGAAAGGTTACACAATCAGGTATTATACAATTTCGCGCTGATCATGTTAGACCTAAAATGAAACCACTCCAGATGAGACAGGTTTGCGCTTATGATATATACTCATCGTTAAATGAAAAACAAACAGTCACTAAATGACATGAATTTCAAATTAGACGTCCCACGACTGATTCGAATGCCTGAACCGGTCCGATGTCCGAGTGGCAATGCGTTAGTCGAGGCATTTCGCATATCTTCAGTAAAAAACAACAACTTTACATTAATAATATGTTATCCCAAAAAATCACAAGATTTGCAACAAACATATAGGGAAGCAGACACCTGAGCCATACAAAGTGTACCTAAACCCTATTCCCTGCGGCGGGGGGGGGGGCAGATTCTGCCCCTCCCGGTGGTTTTTCAATTGCCGCTTCTAAACCGTTAAAGCGTCCTGAAACTTTGTGACTTTTCTCAAAATTGAATGGCGCGTGTTGTGTCAAAATTTTGCAAAAAAAAATCGATCCCGCAGAGGCGGTTCCAGGCTCCTATTTTGGGGAGGGTGTTACGAATGCGGTTTTGCGACGCATACTTCCTTCGTGGTTTGCAGTGCAATAGATGCGTCAGAACAATTTCAATGCAATATGCATCATAGATACTGGGATTTTACATATTTTTGGGGCCGAGGCCTACACAGGATAAAGCATGGGAGGCGATACCCACTCTCAAATTAGGTCCAACTTCAAATTAGTAAGATGATAAAAGCGTTACGCGCATGCTGCCCCCATGTTTTTTTTCCTGGATCCACCTATGCGCAATGTGTTACATTTAACAAATTACAGCATATAATTCCCACGTGTGACGTTCATGTCGTCCCAAACAATCACGGTCAGCACATATTTTTTAAAGAAAATCCCTCCATTTTACATTCCCTGAATACGCCTATGATTTTTTTTTGTCTTTTAACGTATTAAAGACCAGAAAATTTCAAGCTCAAAAACGTTTGGGGCATGACAATCGGTCGAACCACATGGCCGCAATGACCTTTCAAAAACACCCAAAATGTACATTTTTTTTTGCCCCCTGGCCCCCATATTTAAATAAAACAAAAATGTCGAGATCCAAAAAGAGAGATCTTGGCATGACGAATCGAATGGAGCTTTCCCCATCGAAATCGACAGAGTGGTTCTTGAGATCTTTGAGGGGGGGGGGGGGGGCAGAATCTGCCCCTCCCCGCAGGTTAACGTAATTCTGGCCGCCCGCAGGGAATAGGGTTAAAGGGATTATACGGGTTTTTCCAAGAATAATTGAGTTACATAGTAAAACGTACTTATAAAGGTGGTAGAAGTCCCACAGTAGCCACATTTTTCTGGAAATTACCTCTTCTGCACGTAAGGACATTACAAAGTGCGCGGTGATGCCACCGCGTATTTTCTACAGGACCAGCTGAGGCAGAGCCAGTCATCTCTTTTATGCTAATACAAACACTTCACTTAAAGACATAAAGACATAAAGACATAAATTTTCAGTACAACAAAGAGCCTCATGGGCCCGTCCTGGGTTGTACGGCACACATGGACGTGAACGGCACACATGTGACAACGGACATGAACGGCCACATACATTGCCTCGCAGGGCACCATATCATGTAATACACACTAACCATTTTCAGAATTTAACATCCAGTACATATACATCGTCCTGCACACACGAACCTCAGAATTTAGCAATCTACATTCACAAGACATTCAATCCATACAAACGTTGTAATTACACTAGTCCCACACATACACAATCTTCCTTCTCAAAATAATCCCTTTCTTGTAAGCAACCTATTTCAATTTGTTATGTTCTTATGTATATTCGCATATGTGTATCACTATAACTAAGACTAATCCCAGGAATATTTATAAACAAAACCCTTTCCCGCAAAATATTTGTCGAGCCCAGCTTTGAAAGAAACTAATGTGGCTGCACTGATTACATCACCTGGTAAATTGTTCCAATGGCTCACAGCCCTTCTACTGAAAAACGACTGTCTTAATCTAGTCCTGCTTTGTTTAACAATAAGTTTATACTGATGGCATCGCCCTCTTTTCTCTCTATCAAAATCAAACAAGTTCTTTAAATACCCAATCTGTTGACCATTTACAAACTTAAAAACTTCAATGAGATCCCCCCTCAATCTTCTGTATTTAAGTGAGAACATATCCAATGTTTTAAGCCTATCCTCATATTCTAAATTACTAATACCGTTAACCATTTTCGTTGCCCGTTTTTGTACCCTTTCTAGTAACCAACAATCTTTCTCATACGTTGGAGACCAAGCTTGAACACAGTACTCTAAATGTGGTCTAACAAATGCACAATACAGTTTAGTTATCACCTCAGCACTTTTATAAGAAACATTCCTGTAAATGGCACCAAGCATCCTTAGCGCCTGTTTTCTAGCTTTGGTTACCTGGTCAGATGCAGACAGCTTACTGTTAACTATTACCCCTAGGTCCCTTTCCATTACCGTCTGTGACATCTCCTGTCCCCCCATTGTGTATGAAGTTCTTCTTTTTACTCGGCCTACATGCATAACTTTACATTTGTTAATATTAAATTCCATTTGCCATGTTTCTGACCATTCAACCAACCTATCCAGATCCGACTGGAAAAGATCCTGGTCGTTATCTCTCCTAATAACCCTGAAAACTTTAAGATCGTCAGCAAATTTTAACACTTTACTGTCTACACCATTCTCGATTGTATTAATGAATATTAAAAATAACAATGGGCCTAAAACTGAGCCTTGAGGCACCCCACTACGCACATCTCTCCATTCAGATTTGACCCCATTTAGTAAAACTCTTTGCCGCCGTCCTGAGAGCCAAAACTCGATCCAATCAAGCGCCTTGCCGCTTATTCCGTGGCTTTTCAGTTGTAATCCTAATCTTTTATGGGGAACCTTATCAAAAGCTTTACTAAAATCAAGATACGCTACATCAAGCTGTTCACCCCTATCAAAACTATCGGTTGCCACATCCAAAAACTGCAGAAGGTTGGTCAAGCACGAATAACCCTTCCTGAAGCCATGCTGATTTTCCCTAATGATTTTATATTCATCCAAATATTCTACTATTTTATCTTTAATGATTGATTCCAGTACTTTGCAAACTAAGGAGGTAAGACTGACAGGTCTATAATTTTCTACCTTACTTTTATCCCCCTTTTTAAATATAGGAACTACGTTTGAACTCTTCCAGTCAAGTGGAATATTTGTTTCTTTTAGTGATCTGGAAAATATTATAGCCAATGGAACAGATATCTCTCTTCCACATTCTTTTAAAACCCTTGCATATATAGTATCTGGTCCCTCCGCCTTATTAGGTTTTATCTTTTTTAAATATGCACTAACTAAATCACTACTTATATTGCCCAGCTCTCCCAAAGTATCCTCCGTTACTGGCGGAGGATGAAGTAATGCGATACCACTTTGGTCTTCGATTGTAAAATCGGAACTGAACTGATTACTCAACAATTCCACCATTTCGTTATCTTTACTTACCAACATATCATTTACTTTAAGTGGACCAATACTTTTTGAAACGTTATTCATTTTGTAAAAACTAAAAAATCTCTTGCTGTCGGCAATGCAGTTCTTTGCCAAGTCTATTTCCTTTGCTCTTTTTGCTGCCCTGACTCTTCTCTTTACCTCGTCCCTACTTTTTTGGTAACTTCTCTTATTTGACTCAATTGGTGATCCCTTCATTTTCTTAAATGCAGCTCTTTTCGTTTTGATGGCATTTCTAACTTCTGGTGTAAGCCAGGGAGGTCTATCGTTTTTTCTACTACGTTTATACTTAAATGGTATGTGTCTACTCTGAACTGCTTTCAATATAGTCTTAAAATAATTCCAGGATTCACATGTATCTAATCTTTCAAACCCACTGTTCCAATCGATCTGGGCAAGTTCATTTCTCAATTTGTCAAAGTCTGCTTGATTAAAATTTGGAACCAGAAGGAGATTATCCTTGAGCTTAACATTAGATGAGATATTAAAGTTTACTATACTATGATCGCTTTTACCGAGTCCCTCACCGATGGTTACATCACTCACTAGTTCTCTGTTGTCAGAGAAGACTAGGTCAAGAATTGAACATAATCTAGTTGGTTCAGTGACAAACTGATGCATAAAAAGTTCCTCTTCAAAAAGTTGCCTAAACATCATACACTCGTTGGTCTCTACCCTGCCTTCATACCCTCGTAAATTGAAATCCCCCATAATCAGACAATGTGTTTTAAAATTATTACGAATTTCTTCGCAGATCACTCGGTCTGCTTCAACTTGAGGCACTCTCAAAAGATTACCTGGTCTGTAGAATGCTCCTATTCTTAAGTTGTCCCTATTACCTGCACCAATTTTAACGTCTATCCAAATTGATTCTACGTCCTTCGCTTTTAATGGATCATCAACTCTCGTAGCAACGTATAAACTGTTGACGTATACAAATACCCCGCCACCCTGCCGTGATTTCCTGCAGTACGAAAACATGTTGTAACCTTGTAGTTCGAAGTCCTGTAGCCTATCATCACAAAATTCCTCACTAACCCATGTTTCTGTTACACAAATAATATCCGGTTTTTGAATACCAACATAGCATCTGAACTCATCAAATTTTGATCTAATGCTCTGTGCATTTAACATTATACATCCAATATTACATTTAGGTAGCTCTCTACCACTGCTACTACTGCTACAGGTATGATAACTTTGATGCGTCCCCTTATCAGTTGAACCTTCACCATTGCCTACTTCTCGATGCCCTTTTACCTGTGTCTTCTGACCCCCCCTCCCAACTAGTTTCCCGGAATCACCCTTGCGTATGCAGCCCCCAGTACTGTCGCCCCCTCATCCGATAAATGCAAACCATCCCTCATGTAGTACACGTCGCTGCCATAAAACTTATCCCACAGGTCGACAAACTCAAACCCCATAGCCGAGCATAGTTTACTCACAGAGTGGTTTGCTGACAGGGCTCTGGAGTACCACTCCGTGCCGACTGCAACTCGAGGGAGGATGCCAGTGATGACGATAGTCTTCCTAGCCTCCTTCAGCGTCTGCAGCAGTTGCCTATATTCCTGTACAAGTTTTACGCTGCGCCTCGGTCCAACGTCATTAACCCCCACTTGTACGATGATCGTTTCGGGATCGCACGCACGTAGTTCGTCCTGGATAATAGGGCCAAGTTCGGACACTTTTACTCCTGGTTTGACGGCACACCTGTCCTCCCTCCCACAAAACACTCTCCCAAGGGGCCTCACCCGCGAATCACCGATCATCAAATATCTAATCTTCTCCTTCTCAGGTTCCTCGGCAGGCGCCAGGACACTGAACCTGTTCGATAGGGCAACACAATGCTCCTGCTCCCCGGGAATGCGATGCCTCTTGCTACCCTGGATGTGCTGTCTATTCTTATCCTGTACAGTTATCCAACCATCTCTTTTTTCTTCTATCTTCTCTTCTTTCTTCTTCTCTATCTTCTCTTCTATCAGCTTTTCTATCGTCTCCCCAGGCTGCTCTCTACTCTGCTCTTCTATCTTCTCTCCTATCGTTTCTACTATGTTCCTTCCATCTTCTCTTCCCTTCTTCCCTCTTCCCTTCTCCATCTTCCCTTCCATCATACTTTTTAATTTCTCTTCTATCTTGTCTTCTATCATCACTCCGATGATCTCGTCTATCTTTTCTTCTATTTTATCTAGTATCTTCTTTTTTATCTTTTGTATCTTCCTTTCTATCATCTGTTCTATCTTCTTATCCAGCTTCTCTTCGATCATCACTCCTAACTTCTATTCTATTTTCTCTTCTATCTTCTCTTCTATATTATCTTCACTCTTATCCTCTTTCTTTTCTTCTCTCATCACACCTCTCTTCTCTTCACTATCCTCTTCTCTGTCAGCATCTACCTTCTCTTCTCTAGTATCTTCTCTCTCCTCTTTCTTCTCGTCAGAAGTATTCCCACACTTTCTGGCTCTCTTGCGCCTTGCAATAGGCATTTTCAAAACTA
Organism: Chirona hameri; assembly: GCA_036785665.1. NCBI lineage: Eukaryota > Metazoa > Arthropoda > Thecostraca > Balanomorpha > Balanidae > Chirona > Chirona hameri. The sequence goes on from JAXIVJ010009052.1 coordinate 34,148, forward strand.
GGCTAGATTATTTAATTTGATCTACTTGATTTCCTGCTAACTGTCGATTACTGTATCTTCACACACATGACTTCACACGTGCCACACGCGTCTCTCACGTGCCACTTATGGCATATTTCCGGTAAAATAAGCAATATTTGAAAGAAATAAACTTGTTTTGTTCCAACGACAGCAGCAGTTACCTAGTTTTCCCATAAAATTCTATATTTTTCATGAATTTTCATGCCAAAAAATTAATACGCCACCACCAAATTCTCAACGCTAAAGGCCAGAGATAATAAAACCACAAAAACACGAAACCTCAACGAATAGTGTGTAGTAATACGAAGTACCGTCAGTTTTGAATTGCATAATAATTGTGTGATCCAGTGTAGGACTTGCAGATAATTCAAAACTCTAAAATTGATCTTGAGATAAAAGTGATGGACAGTAGTGCCGATCAAGTACTCGTTATCTGATACTAGTCTCGAAAAACGCCCATGTTTTAACGCTGACAATTGCTGAAAAATGGACTAAATGAGCATTCAGGTCCCTGTTATATGTCTTAAACGTGTTTAAAGCTCATACAACTGCAAAAGAGTGCATTTACTTTCAGGACGGAAACCCGTATAATCCCTTTAATGTCGTCGACAGCGTCTCGAAGTTTCCCCGTGCCACGAATCCCTGCCTCCTGGCGGGCAAGGTCTCCGGATCGTTTCTCGTTGTACGGTAGAGATGTCCGGAACCGCAAACCGGATTTTATTGCTTTAAGTGTTGAATTGATGATCACAACACATCACAATGTCTTCATAAACGATATTCAAACGTTTCAGATATGCTCGCATCACTTCACCATTCACCAGTGCACCTTTCCTAAAACACTTCGTCACCAGCGAACGCAACACCACCACGACCACGCGGTAACTGAGCAAAAATGGCTGCCTCAGTGCCTCACGTGCATGCGCGACCGCAGTCAATGGCAACTTAGTATCAATAAAGTTCTACTTATTGGGAGAAAGGTACTTCGTCTAGTATACAGGATGCTACTTCCAGGAGCCCTTGTCAAAGCAAGGTACTACACCAAGTACATGAGAGTGAAACGTAGTATATCTTTTTAAGTGGGTTCTTCAATAAGTATCTAAATGGTACTAAACACCATTGGATGCTAAATTGAAACGATTGAGTACTACTTAGAGTACCCTAATCTTTAGAGGCCTATGCTAGTTTTAGCACAAATATGGTACTGAAAAAAATATGAAGCGCTTAACCAAGTACTTTTAACCCGCGAGTCACTGGGGGGGGGGGGGGTTAGCCCCCCCTTAGGAATATTAGGAATATCTCAATAACTAATGCATATATCGACGCCAAACTTTCAGTACCTTTCCGGGCATCAATTTTACACCTTTTGAGAAAAAAATGATTGTTTTTTTTAAATGATTGAAAATGATTTTGACACCAAAATCGGCTAAACTTTGCCAGGCCGTACAAATGCCGCATTTCAAGTAAAATGCAATAGAAAAACGCCAAAAGGTAGAAAATTGTAGGGGCTACAAACCAGCTATCTCGAAATTTCGAAACTTTTGGTTTTTGACCCAAAAAAAATCAAAAAAATATTTCTTTGAAAAAATGCTCACAAAATCAAATTTTCAAAGATATTGAGAAAAAACGGAATATATGTCAGATAACGACGTATGGGTAACTACCATACCAACTTTCAAAATGATATCATCTTTTTTGACTGTCATGGCATATAAAGTATGGGTAAATCATGACGTCATATTTTGAAATTGTATTTTTTGGCTTTTATTGACCGGATACGGACAAATAAATGCCAGCACTGTTTATTTGAGATAAAAATGATATAGAAACATGCTTTTTTCATTTCGATTTATCAATTTCAAATTTTGACCTTCAGTGACCTGAACTTGACCTTAACTTGACACTAACTTCACGTAAATGAAGTCAGGTGGTAACATGATTACCAATATCGAATTCTACGCGTAAAAACATCCATAAAATATGTGCTGCATGACTTTTGTAGATATTTTGTGTGTAGCGACCTCTTGTGACCTGACCTTGACCTTGATCTTTTCCAACAATCTCTTTTTAGCTCATGTGGGATATATATCATACCTTTGAGAGCACTTTGGGTGATTATAGGCGCAATCGAAGGCCATGGATGGCAAGTATTGTCCATAAACTCAAATACCTCGATTTTGAGGTTTGACTTGACCGTGACCTGACATGTGACCTTAATTTGACATTTTTTAAGTTTGCGTTAGGCTTCTCTCATTGAGCGTTTTCGAATGCCGCCTTGCGCGTCCCGCTGCGATCATTTGTTCTGAAGATACCAGGGGGGGGGGGGGCTAACCCCCCCACAGTGAGTCGTGTTGCAGAATATACCCCAGTGACTGCCGGGTTGAGGTTCTGATTGTAGCATACCTTGGATTCTTAACAATTTTACCACCTATATGGCCCTTCATCTAGCACCTAAGGGGTACTAAAATCCAATTGGATACTCCTGTAAATATCAGGAGTTCTAAATATTTCTTTGTGTGTAGGAAAAAAATATAGATGTACGTCAGTGTTCGATAAAAATGGCACAATAATAATGCACCACAGGAGAGCGAATAATTTATATTTATTTTTTAAAACTTCACTATTCCTCCTACGATGACCTACAATCGAAAAGTCTTTGTCATGGGGCTCTCATGTCATGTCAAGGGTGTGTGGGCCACACTAAAAGCGTCTTGGGTAATAATGTGCCTTCATACAACAATGTGCCATAACAACATATGCCTTCCTGAATTCGCCCGTCAGTCGGGCGCAAACGAACGTCAGAATGCACCCAGGCGGTTGGCAGGATGACCAAGCAAACACAAATCGACCGTCAGGTTTTGATATTATATATTCATAAAATCTGTCATGTGCACTGTGCTGTCTCCATGTGCACTGTGCTGTCTACTATCTACCGTGTCCAAGCCGACACCTGTTCTTTGGGTTACTACAGAGTGAAACGGGGTCCCAGAGATCAGGTGTGCCAACGCCAGCCCAGGCTCATGGTTCGTGTGACATTGGCATCCTACGACCACTACGACTACAACTATGGTGTCACTGCCAGCTAAACATGCACACATCGAGTCCTATGTGGAGGATCACCAGTGCTTTAATTGACAATGCAGTGCCTCACCGATGGAAGACATCCCTATGTAATGACCGCGGAGCCAGCAGAACCAGTCCCACAGGCGACTGAAGAGCCTGCTGCACTGGCGGCGGCATCACCATGACCCTGTCACGTAGCGTCAGCCGGCGGAGCAGGGCAGTACCTGTCGGCAGAGACGCGCCGGCCACTGTGGGCACCTGGGGGGCCACCCATCTCCTCCACCAACCAAGTAGTCGCCTCCACACCGCCCCGTACCGCTGCCGAAGGTCATGGCACCAGTAGCCGAACAACCAGCCGTTGACCAGGAACAGCAGCATGCGAAGGATGCCGGCCACCCGTCTGGCCAGCAGCAGCTCCGCGCCGGTCACGAAGTGCGCCGCCGTGAAGAAATAGTGAGGCAACTGCAGCGTCGTCGTCAGCACCGCCAACCGGAGGACGGCGTAGAACGCTTTGTGGCCTCTTTCTCCGTGGTGTCGCTGGCCGAAGTGGGGTAGCTGCCGGCGGATGGCACGGTCCTGCTGTACGCCCCTCAGGCTGACCACCACGTTCAGGAGCATCGTCAGCGTCGTCAGCGTCACCCCGAACACCAGCAGAATGCACTCCATTCGGTCCGATGTGGAATCTAAGTAGAGGCACATAACCACGCGCGGCGAGGCGCCGGTGAAGTCGACGATGTCTAGTGCATTCAGCAGCAGTTCCAGCAGGCCGGTGGCAAGCACAGCGGCATGCAGCAGCTGCAGCCGGACCGGAGTCATCAGCGCGAAGTAACGCAGGCCGTGCTCGACGGCGACGTAGCGCTCTACACTGACAGCGGCCAGCGCGGCCATCCAGGTAGCCCCGGCCGCACGCTGGACGGCCAGCAGCAGCTGACAGCCAACCAGCGACAGCGGCGCGTGCAGCAGTCTCAGCAGGCCCAGCAGCGTGGTCAGCAGGCCCAGCAGCACACCGGCGCAGGCCATGTGCAGCAGCAGCTGGAACATGGGTCGTTGGCGCAGCGAGCGGGCGCTGGCGATGGCCAGGCCGGGCACGCAGGCGCTGAGTGTCATCAGCAGGCCGATCAGCAGCCCGACATATGCCATGGCGCAGTAGTGGCGCAGGAAGGGCGCAGCAGCCGCGTATCAGGGGCGCAGCAGTGGAGCAGCAGGTTCGCAGCAGGGGTGCAGCAGGGGCGCAGCAAAGGAGCAGCAGGTTCGCAGCAGTGGTGCAGCAGGGGCGCAGCAGGTTCGCAGCAGGTTCACAGCAGGGGTGCAGCAGGTTCGCAGCAGGTTCGCAGCAGTGGAGCAGCAGGTTCGCAGCAGGTTCGCAGCAGGTTCGCAGCAGGTTCGCAGCAGTGGAGCAGCAGGTTCGCAGCAGGGGTGCAGCAGGGGCGCAGCAGGGGCGCAGCAGTGGAGCAGCAGTGGAGCAGCAGGTTCGCAGCAGGGGTGCAGCAGGTTCGCAGCAGGTTCGCAGCAGTGGAGCAGCAGGTTCGCAGCAGCGGGGAAGCAGCGGTACAGCAGTGGAGCAGTGGCGACGTATCAGGGGCGCAGCAGCGGTGCAGCAGGGGCGCAGCAGCGGAACAGCAGCTGCGCAGCAGCGGAGCATCTGTGGGAAGCTCCAGAGTTGAAAATACATGATGTTACTATGAAATACAGTCGAATGCTAGTGTTATTGACATACCTATTGTAAAGAAAAAGACCACGCCTTAGCAATATATCGGCAACATAGAGGTACGGGTGGCCAGCGGTTCTGGAAGACCCAAAATGTAGGTACTATGATACCAAAAAATAGTTCACAATTGGAAGTTATGCTCCTGCTTTGCACTCACAACGGCTTCCCTACTCCAAAATACCGAACTACATATTTCCTTCGAAGGGAGTATGTCTACTGTTTTGGAATGTCAAACATATTTGTATTACGGTAAGAAGCTATTTGTTTGATTGTTGGATACGATAAAATGCACATCTGGAGGCCTTTTAGTTGAATTTTTACTTATATTCTTTTTGCTTATTTTGTTCGATATCGATAAAACGATCGCCACAATAATCAGAGGGAAATGTTATGTAAAACGTCGTACCTAAGCCAATAAACAATCCATACGAACAATGTTAACAAACCGTCGAAAAGCATGATGGCCGTCGAGGCTCTGTTCGGCAGCTGCTATCAGCACTCACGAGCTGTTTTGTCGAAATGCTATTGGCCGGCGCTAACGATATGCTAGAAAATTTGTATCGATGTTTCGATATTAGCAATGCTTCTAGCAGTGGTAAGCCCTCTGGGGTCTACCCGATACTTTTTTGCAACCAGCCAGTTCCTGGTGTCTTTGGAATATTTCAGCAACTGGTGTGATTCTGGCAAAATGAAAGGCATTGTTTGATTCAGGAAAATATGTTCTATAAACCAGCGTCACTAACCCTAAATAAGCGATGTGAGTAGACACACGCCCTTTAATTAACCCTATTCCGTGCGGGCGGCCATACTTACGTTAGCGTGGGGGGGGGGGGGGTGCAGATTTTGCCACCTCCCCCCCAGAGATCTCGAGAACCGCTCGGTCGATTTCGATGGGACAAACACCATTATATTCTTGCTGATTTTTTTTTACCCCAAAATTTATTTTTTTGTTCAAAAATGAAAATATCATAGAAGCATTCAGGGGATAAAAATGGGGGGATTTTCTCATTTTCTGACGAACATTGGCGTCAGGGGGCAACACAAATGAATTTCTTGCATTCTACCAGAATGCAAGAAATTCAGTTAAGAAAAAGGTCAGAGCAGCTAAAAGGGCAAAGGAACTTGATTTAGCTAGACATTGTAATGCAGATAGTAAGAAGTTCTTCAGTTTTTATAAGTTCAGTACAGTTTCCAAAAATATAGGTCCATTTAAGGTAGATGATGTGTTAGTTAGCAAGGACAGTGAAATGGTTGAAGTGCTTAATGATCAGTTTCAATCTGTCTTTACTATCGATGACCAGAGTAGTATTGCAGCACTTCAGCCTGAGCTAGAGACAGAGGAGACTATAGGAGAGCTAGGTAGCATAAGTAGTGAACTTGTTCTAGAATATCTAAAGAAAGTAAGGCCTAAAAAGGCAGAAGGACCTGATAAAATCCATGCTAGACTTTTAAGAGAATCTGAAAGGGAGTTGTCGGTTCCATTAGCCATAATTTTTCTAAATCACTCGCAGATAGTAAAATTCCACTTGATTGGAAAAGAGCAAATGTTGTTCCTATTCATAAAAAGGGAGATAGAAGTAAAGAGGAAAACTATAGACCGGTTAGTCTGACCTCATTAGTCTGCAAGGTGCTTGAATCAATCATCAAAGATAAGATTGTTGAATTCTTGGAGCAAAATGAACTCATCAAGGATACACAGCATGGCTTTAGGAAGGGCCGTTCTTGTTTAACTAATCTTCTGGAGTTTTTGGATGTTGCAACAGATAGCTTTGATCAGGGTAAACAGCTAGATGTAGCTTTTCTTGATTTCAGTAAAGCATTTGACAAAGTCCCCCATACAAGACTGGGGTTGCAACTTAAAATTCATGGGATCAGGGGCAAGATTCTGGATTGGATAGAAACGTGGCTTTCAGGACGCCAGCAAAGGGTTATATTGAATGGGTGCCAATCACAATGGAAGGAGGTTCTCAGTGGGGTTCCACAGGGCTCAGTCCTGGGCCCATTGCTTTTTATAATATTTGTGAATGCAATTGAGAACAGTATAGACAGCAAAGTCTTGAAATTTGCAGACGATCTAAAAGTTGTCAGGATTATTAGAGGAAAACATGATCAGGATGTTTTTCAATCAGATCTGGACAAGCTAGTTGAGTGGTCTGAAGCATGGCAGATGAAATTCAATTTGAGTAAATGTAAGATTATGCACGCTGGACGGGTTAGCAGTAAACATAGGTATGAAATGGGTGGGCAGAAAATGGAGCAGATTGAAAAGGAAAGAGATTTAGGTGTCGTGGTAAACAATAGACTATCAGCGTCAGACCAGGTTGTAGAAGCTAGGAAAAAGGCACTTAGAATGCTAGGGGCCATTAACAGAAATGTTTCCTACAAGAGTGAAAAGGTAATAACAAAACTGTATTGTGCATACGTTAGACCACATTTGGAGTATTGTGTACAAGCCTGGTCTCCAACATATGAGAAAGATTGCTGGTTGTTAGAAAGAGTTCAAAAAAGGGCAACAAAAATGGTTAATTGTCTTGGTAGTTTACCTTATGCAGATAGATTAAAGAAATTGGGTATGTTTTCACTTAGATATAGAAGGCTAAGAGGAGATCTAATTGAAGTCTTCAAATTTGTAAATAGTCAGCATTCTGGATATTTAAAGGATATGTTTGAGTTCAATAGGGAAAATCGAGGTAGAGGTCATCAGCATAAACTCATTATGAAACAAAGTAGGACTAGGCTACGACAGTCATTTTTCAGTAGAAGGGTTGTAGGACATTGGAATATGCTACCAGGGGATGTCGCTGATGCAGTGACACTTGCTTCCTTCAAAATTAGATTAGATAAATACTTTACAGAGAAGGGATTAGTTCATAAATACTCGTGGGATTAGCCTTCTTTTATGCAGGTAGAGTAAGGCGATTTGAAGGGGCGAGACTGGTGAAGGGGGGTGGGGGTGGGGTGGGGTGCAACCTCGGATGGCCCAAGAGGCTCTTTGTTGCACTTTTCTTTTATGTCTTTATGTCTTTATGTCTTTACAATACGAAAATTGTGGGTGTTTTTTGAAAGGTCATTGCGGTCATGTGGTTCGACCGATTTTCATGCAACAAACGTTTTTGAGCTTGCAATGTACTGGTCTTCAATATATAAAAAGACAGGTACCAAAATGATAAAGCATAGGAGTATTCAGGGGATATCAAATGGGGGGGGGGCAGATTTTCTGATAACGAATATGTGCCGTTTGTGGTTGTTTGGGACGATATGAACGTCACATGTGGGCATTATTTGCTGTAATTTGAAAAATGTAATATATTGCGCATAGGCGGATCCAGGTAAACAACGTGGGGGGCACCATGCACGTAACGCTTTTTTATCGTCTTGCTAATTTGAAGGTGGAGCTGTATTGCATTGTATTTAACGACTTCGGGCCATCCACACACATTGTGGCTATTCCTAGCCCGGCGTCACCAGACATAAAACAGTAGGTACATGGGGAAACGGGGAGTTGACATTCATACTCAGATACATGCCGGATAAAACAATAGTGCACGGCTTACAAAACTATGCATCAACACAAAATAGACATAAACTAGTAATGTGTAAACAATAGCACAGACAAAGCATGGCTGCCACACGTTAGTTTACACCTCAGCCTTTCATGTACACCCACACGTTCCGTTTAAATGAGGCAGGCCTCAGACCAGTCAGTTTGGTCGGTAAACTGTTGTAAAGACGATGGACTCTGTAGGAAAACCGACGTCTACCGGCTTCAGTGCGGATGCGAGGTATATGGAACTGCTCGTCCTGTCGTGTGCGCCTATTGCGATGTGCAGCATTTCGGCTAAATAGCGAGGCCAGAAATGCAGGTTCCTCCCAACCGTGCACGTTGGGCCAGAGAGAGAGAGTGATATTCTGATAACTGTATGGAGGTGAGCCACCCTGGGCTACTCAAAACGTCCGAAATATGGTCAAATTTACGCCTTCCAGATACCACCCTAATACAAAAATTGATCACTCTTCGGAGCTGCCTCTGATTTCTGTCTGAGCAGTTGCCAAAAACGGTTATACAGTAACGTACGTGTGACATATCCAAACCGTGGACGATAGTGGGAACCACGTTCTGCGGAAGATAATGCCGAATATGACTGAGTCCGATCAATAGCCCGAAGCATTTCCGGACAACATGCGTGACGTGAGCGTCCCACGACAGGCTAACCCCTAATGTACCGGAAAGACTCATTTCTGTGAACAGATTTAAAATATGCAGACGTGACAGACCGGTCTCGATGAACCTAGCCAAAGGACATGGTGGTGTCGCGATATTGGCGCGCGATTCTCTAGAATGCGAGCTTATCCCAACGCCCATTACAAACGTACAAAACTCAAACCTGGAGATATTGTGGATATCTGTAAAACCAGCAAGAGCCTCACTCTTATTGTTGCTTCTGCCTATCGTGTTCCAATTAACACTGCTGCCCAGTTATTGGCCGATTTCGACGATCTTGAACACCAGTTGCAGTTTATGCTTGTACCGTACCCTCGTGCGAAAATTGTAGTGACTGGCGGTCTCAATTGTTGTTTGAAGAAAGATTTTGGTAACGAGCACTTTTTAATGAAGTTGTTTCAGACGTACGGACTTATAATCACTAATATCACTGATGCCACTTACCGTCCGGCAAATAGTATTTTAGATGTCATAGCCACAAACTGTCCAGATTTAGTCCGGCTTTGCGGAGTCACCCGTTGTCATTATGGTACCCCGCATGATTTTACACGTGTACTGCTGCGCGATTGTGCTAGGCGTCCACCAGCGGCTGGGACTACAGAAAAGGCCTCTTAGAAGGGTTGATATAAATTATTTTCATGACAATTTTTCTTAGGTCGATTGGTCACCATTGTTCTTTGCCACTGCTGTTGAAGAAAAGTGGAACTTTTTATCACTGCCTTCTCGCGTGTCTCGCGATCTCGTCGCCCTTGTCCGCTCCGTCCGTGTGCGCGGGTCCGGTGCCGGTGTCGTTCCACTGAGCTCCAACACGCTGGACAGCAGACAGATCGCCCTGTCTCTCTGCTGCAGAGCAGACTATAAGAGGATAAACCGCGCATGTCGTGCTGCGATTCGCTCTGACACCCGGAAATATTATCATACTCAGATCAATCAAAAAAGCCGAACAAACCTCTGGCAAATACTTTGCTCTATAATTGGAACAAAAAAGTCAAAGTCTCAGCCTATAACTGTGACACTGATGCGTTGAATGATTATTTTATATCTATCGGTCCTATCACTGTCGCTTTAGTGCCTGCCGCCACCGCGCCGGTACCGGTGAGGCTGCCGCGCGTAAGCACCAGCGCTTTCAAGGTTTCCTCAATCGACATGCCAACACTTGGCTCTATTATCCTTGGCATGAAATCAACGGGACCAACTAGCAGTGACGGCCTCAGCATCTCGATTAAAAAAAATCCATCAGACATGTTCTTCTCCAAATTATTAACAGTAGTCTGGTTTCCGGCATCGTTCCAACAGCTTGGAAGCATGCAATGGTTACCCCGGTCACTAAAGGCACACCCTCCGTCAGACCTGAAGATATCCGGCCCATAACACAGCTCCCAGCCGTCCTAAAAATTACAGAAAAAGCAGTACAACTTCAGTTAAACCATTATCTTGAGTCAAACCATCTGCTGTCTGAATCTCAGCACGGGTATCGAAAGAACCATTCTACAGAAACCGCCCTAAGCGTTATAACCGATAGAGTCCTCAGTGCTCAGTCCATAGAGTCACGGATAAATTTGCATCTTAGTTTTATTAGATTTGTCTAAATGCTTTGATGTAGTCCCCCACGGCAAACTGCTGGAAAAGATGAAGCTTTACGGTATAGACACAACATGGTTCTCATCTTACTTATATGGTCATACACAACAGGTCCAAATGAGGACAGCTCATGGATCGTACATTCAATCTGTCAAAAAAAGCAACGCCCCACATGTCAATTTTCCAAGGCGGAAGTTTGTCATGCATTCTCTATCTTCTCTTGTCAAACGATTTGGCATTGTACACTGAAGACAAATGTCACAATTGTTCAATATGCTGACGATTGTCAGATTCTAGTAACCGGGAAAAAATGTGACTTGCCGTCGCTGACAAGCCGAATGGAACGAGCTTTGAACTCGCTAGTACAATGGTTCAGTCACCACAAGATGAAACTGAACACCAGTAAAACACAGATGATGGTGTTAGGAACACCGCAGATGCTGAGGACGTTACCCGCTGTCACCATACAATGTTGTGGCTATACAGTAGTTGACTCAAGAGTGCGGAAAAATATAGGTGTCACAATGGACAGGCATCTGAGCTTTGAATCCCACATAGACTCAGTACGGCGTAAGTGTACCGGAATTCTCATTGCCCTCAGTCATGCACAACACACTATCCCGAGACAATATCTATCCCAAATAGTACAAGGACTGGCTATCTCAGTAGTTCGATATTGCATATCAATTTACGGATCGTGCAATCGAACTCAAACCCAACGCGTACAACAAATTATACATTTTGCAGCGAGAGTCGTCAGTGGCCGCCGTAAAATGGATCACATTTCTGATGTGATCTGTGATTTACGGTGGCTGAACGCACAGAAGCTCATTCAATACCATTATGTTTGCGCTGTGCTGCACGCTACGCGTACCGGTTCACCACCGTACATCGCCAGCACCATAGGACAGCGGCAGCGTGACATTCACGGGCGTGACACCCGCTCGGCACACCTGCTCTCGCTACCGCGCATACGAACGGAGGCGGGCAGGCGGCGGTTATGTTACCGCGGTGTTAAGTGTGTGAATGACATGAACGTACTCGCAGATGGGAGCACTTGTACGCGTCGCGCACTGCAGAAGGTCGTTTTGAAAGGCCGTTCTGCACTTACAGGATGATTCAGACCGATGCGAATGTGTTCTTATTTTTAAAAGTTTTTGTTTAGCATTATGTGTGTATTTTTGTTCTTCCATTGTACCGGAAGGTTCCTGTACGTATTGCACCCATTTTGTATTGCCATGTTTTACGTTGTGACTCGTCAGTGTGAAAAGTCACACGATTATTTCAAGTGGATCATTGATTTAATACACATGCATATGCAATACATCTTGCATATGCACGGGTCAAAAATCACGCCCAGGTTTCGCACCGTGCGTTCCGAACCAATAGTCTCCCCACGGAAACATATCTCGATTGGTGGTACGTTACGGAGGTTCTGCCGGCTGCCGAACACCATCAACTGCGTTTTGGAAGCATTCACTTTTAGACAGTTCGCTCTGAACCACATGTCAAGGAAGGAGAGGGAGCGTTCCATGCGATCAACCAGTGCACCGATGTTATCTTTCCTGCCGGATACTAGTATCTGCGTGTCATCTGCGTACTGAATAACATGTGCCTCAGGAACAAAGTAGCTCAAGTCGTTGGCGAACACGCTGTACAACAACGGCCCGCGGGTAGAACCCTGGTAAACGCCTATACTATTCGGAAGCGGCTGGGAAAGGTACTTGCGTCCGGAGTTAGGATCAGCGATGGATTGATAAGGTTTGGGTGTGATTGATAAAGTAGGACCGAAACCATTCAGCATCGACTCCATGCAGTTGTAATTTAGTCAGAAGTTTAGTGTGATCGATGACGTCAAAACATTTACTTAAATCGATCATACAGAGGAGAGTAAGATCCCCCTGTCTGTCGAGGACAAGATATAATCGGACACACTGATCAGGGCGCTTTCGGTAGAATGACCTGGCCTAAACCCATGCTGAGCAGGAGAAAGTAAATGATTTTGGGAGAGGTAGGCATAGAGTTGATGCTGTACGATTCGCTCGACAATTTTGGCCATGCCAGGGACTAAGGAGATGGGTCTAAAGTTGGCAGGATTGGAATGAGGACCGGATTTGTGGATAGGATGGACAACGGAGTGCTTCCAGACTTCGGGAAAGTCACAGTCAGCGAGGCAGGTGTTGACAATGTTCAGCAGCGGCACCCCAATCGCGTCAAAACCCATGTTGATGGTACGGATGCATAGCACAGGCCATCAGCACCGGAGGCTGGAGTGTTACGCAGAGTTCGCCATGGACTGGGCCTGGGCCGGGCCTGGGCTGGGCCATCAGCACCGGAGGCTGGAGTGTTACGCAGAGTTCGCCATGGACTGGGCCTGGGCCGGGCCTGGGCTGGGCCATCAGCACCGGAGGCTGGAGTGCTACGCAGAGTTCGCCATGGGCTGGGCCTGGGCCGACCATCAGCACCGGAGGCTGGAGTGTTACGCAGAGTTCGCCATGGGCTGGGCCTGGGCCGGGCCTGGGCCGGCCATCAGCACCGGAGGCTGGAGTGTTACGCAGAGTTCGCCACGGACTGGGCTGGCCCTATGGGCCATCAGCACCGGAGGCTGGAGTGTTACGCAGAGTTCGCCATGGACTGGGCCTGGGCCGGGCCTGGGCTGGGCCATCAGCACCGGAGGCTGGAGTGCTACGCAGAGTTCGCCATGGGCTGGGATGGCCCTATGGGCCATGGACTGGGCCTGGGCCGGGCCTGGGCTGGGCCTGGAGGCTGGAGTGCTACGCAGAGTTCGCCATGGACTGGGCTGGCCCTATGGGCCATCAGCACCGGAGGCTGGAGTGTTACGCAGAGTTCGCCATGGACTGGGCCTGGGCCGGGCCTGGGCTGGGCCATCAGCACCGGAGGCTGGAGTGCTACGCAAAGTTCGCCATGGGCTGGGCTGGCCCTATGGGCCATGGACTGGGCCTGGGCCGGGCCTGGGCTGGGCCTGGAGGCTGGAGTGCTACGCAGAGTTCGCCATGGACTGGGCTGGCCCTATGGGCCATCAACACCGGAGGCTGGAGTGTTACGCAGAGTTCGCCATGGACTGGGCCTGGGCTGGGCCTGGGCTGGGCCTGGGCTGGGCCTGGGCTGGGCCTGGGCTTGGCCTGGGCTGGGCCTGGGCTGGGCCTGGGCTGGGCCTGGGCTGGGCCTGGGCTGGGCCTGGGCTGGGCCTGGGCTGGGCCTGGGCTGGGCCTGGGCTGGGCCTGGGCTGGGCCTGGACTGGGCCTGAGCTGGGCCTGAGCTGGGCCTGGACTGGGCCTGAGCTGGGCCTGGGCTGGGCCTGGGCTGGGCCTGGGCTGGACCTGGGCTGGGCCTGGGCTGGGCCTGGGCTGGGCCTGGGCTGGGCCTGGGCTGGGCCTGGGCTGGGCCTGGGCTGGGCCTGGGCTGGGCCTGGGCTGGGCCTGGGCTGGGCCTGGGCTGGGCCTGGGCTGGGCCTGGGCTGGGGCTGGGCCTGTGCTGGGCCTGGGCTGGGCCTGGGCTGGGCCTGGGCTGGGCCTGGGCTGGGCCTGGGCTGGGCCTGGGCTGGGCCTGGGCTGGGCCTGGGCTGGGCCTGGGCTGGGCCTGGGCTGGGCCTGGGCTGGGCCTGGGCTGGGCCTGGGCTGGGCCTGGGCTGGGCCTGGGCTGGGCCTGGGCTGGGCCTGGGAAGGGCCTGGGCTGGGCCTGGGCTGGGCCTGGGCTGGGCCTGGGCTGGGCCTGGGCTGGGCCTGGGCTAGGCCTGGGCTGGGTCTGGGCTGGGCCTGGGCTGGGCCTGGGCTGGGCCTGGGCTGGGCCTGGGCTGGGCCTGGGCTGGGCCTGGGCTGGGCCTGAGCTGGGCCTGGGCTGGGCCATGGGCTGGGCCTCAACTTTAAGGAAATCACTGGGCTCTGGATGGGCCTGGGCCTGACAATTTTGAAGTAATGCGCGCGTCGCACAAGCTCAGGCCAGAGCTAACAAATATTTTAACCAGCAGTTCACTTACACAGCAACACACTGTTGCTGTGGCTGTGGCTTTTTTTTTGTTAGCATAGTTGGTTAATTGTTTCACATTATTGTTAATTGGTGGGTCACATTAATTGTTTCACAACAGCAGTATACAGGTAAATATGCTAGGATAATGATTGCAAATTTTGTGAAAATAATTATATGCTTAATATGAACGGGCCGGGTCGGGCCGGGCCTGGGCCTCAATATTATGAATTTGACCGGGCCTGGTCCGGGCCTGGACTTGGCGTTCATGGGCCTGGGCCGGGCTGGGCTGGGGGTTGGTGGGCCCGTGACGAACACTGGTGCTACGCATACCGTGGACTGTTCTCCCGAGGGTCTCATAGTTCACAGTCGAGACAGAGAAGGCGCAAGAGCCAACACGAGGCAATCGGCACATAAAGTCGACGGCAACCTCTCCGGACTCGGCAATCTCACGCGCAACACATGGCCCGACTCCCACGAAATATTCATTCATTTCGTTCGCGCTTACCGCCGGTGTGACACGCGCGCCCTTACTACTGCAAATAATCTGACGGACATTCCGGTAAACAGAGGTCGGACCCTCGTCGGTTATGCGCTGGCCTATATCCTCTCGCACATTTGTTTGTTTGTTTGTGAGATTTTATTAATAATACACATAATAATGCAGAAATTACAATCAAGCAATTGGTGTAAAAGTGCCAAAGCACTTAAGTCATGGCACCGCTTGCAAATTATATACGTGTAGTATTATTTCGTTCGGCCGCCCACCAAAGCGCCAGGTCTCGCGCGCCCTAGTTAAGTTTTAGGGCACCCCGCTCACCGCCGCCGCAGCGCGACCCACGTTAGTGATTAAATCGACCGGAGTGGATCAAAAAACTTTGGAAGCACCCGCTCACGCCGCCACCGCCGCCGCCACCGCCGCCTCCCCCGCCCGCCCCGAGACCGGAACCGTAAATAAGCGTGTCCAGCTGGCTTGATGGAGAAAGTATAGAGAAATCCATCTGCAATAGTCCCGAAATATTCCGAAAGAGTTGGTGTCTGAGTTCATGGTAATTTGGACAGTCAAGTACGAAATGTTTTGTGGTTTCTTGGTTGTAACCACATCTGCATGCTGTGGAATCGTTTAATTTTAATTTTATAGAGGTGACTGTTCAAGTCTGATATTCCCAGCCTCAGTTTAGTGTGGAGAATGTTGCCGAGTTTTGAGCCTTCATGATAGTACTTTGGTGGGTGAGGAGGGCTTAGCTGCTGGGACACTGCTCTTTTAAACTGGCTGTGTCGGGTAAGGATGCGTGTCTGTTCGGGTAACGTGTTCCACAGACGCGTTGTGGCTGGAATGAAGGACCGTTGTAAAGAGGTTGTACGATTGTGCGGTAGAGTGTGGAATGTGCTGTTTCTGAGTGTTCTCCCTGTGTCTTGCTGGCGTGTGTGTGGAAGTGTGTCCGTTATGTACTGTGGTATTCTTGTGTCGTTTCTGAGCTATTCTTGTGTCGTTTCTGTGGTATTCTTGTGTCGTTTCTGAGCTTAAAGTATAAGTTGAGTTTGTGTAATTTTCGTCTGTCTGCTAAACTAGTCCATCCTAAGTCGCGTCTGAGTCGGTCAGTCGATGTGCGGAAGAGAGTCTCTGTGATGAGTCTAGCTATTCTGTTTTGCGTTTTTTCGAGTCGGTATACATCGTGCATGGTAATATGCCCGTCGTATACAACGTCGCAGTAATCAAAAATAGTCGAGATGTATGTTGAGTATATTTGAGTGAGAGTTTGCCTAGGAATGTATTTCGAAATTGGATAAAGTGGGCTTACTGCTCTGTTGACTTTTTGGATTGTTTCATTTATATGTATGTGCAATTTTAGATCTGATGAAAAGTTTAGCCCGAGGTGTTTGTGTTCTGTGACGACGGGTATGGGCTGGTTGTCAAACGTTAGGCGAGGTGTATGTGTTGTGTCGGTTTTATGTGAAATGTTTCTTGGATTGTTTTTGTCGCGTTGAATGTGATAGCCCATTGGGTGCCGTAGTTTGATATTGCGTTGAGGTCTCCCTGTAGTGATTGTTGTGTGGCTTGTGGGTTGTCTTTGACGTGAGGTTTGTGTAGTGAGGTATCATTGGCAAATAGAAGTATGTCATTGGTCGTGGTGTCTGCTAGTCCGTTTAAGTACAACAGAGCCAAAGGGGGTCCCAGGACTGATCCCTGCGGGCACCCTGCATTTATAGTTTTTATTGACGACAATTTGCCGTTGACTCTGACTCGTTGATTTTTTACCTTCCAGGTATGAACGTAACCAATGTAGTAAAGTTCCAGAAACTCCAAATTCAATTTCGCACTTTTGTAGGAGTCCTTTATGCCAAATTTTGTCAAAATATTTCGAAATGTCCAAATAGATAGCTGTGAAGTCTTGTCCCATGTCAAGTGATTGATATAGGTTGTGATTTAGGTGAACTAGTTGCATTTGTGTGTTGTGCCCTGGTCTGTAACCGCTTTGCCTTTCTGTGAGAAGGGAGTGCAGTGTTACGTGTTTGTAGATACTGTCGAGAAAAAAAACTCCCAAAAATCTTGGATACGCAGGGCAGGAGACTAACTGGTCTATAGTTATTGACGTCGGAGGCGGACCCTTTGTTTTTGAATATAGGGTGTACTATAGCTTCTTTCCAGTCAGTTGGGTATATTCCCTTGGTCAGAGACATTAAATAGTTTTGTCAGCGGTTCGTAGATGAGAATTGCTGTGATTTGTAATAATTTTGTCGGTAATTTGTCCGGGCCGCAGGATTTGTTTGGGTCAAGGGAATTTAGTAGCGCCAAGACCTCGCGTTCTGTTGCTGTCACTTGGTTGAGTGCCGGTGCTGTTGGAGTGTCGATAGTGGGTGGAATACGAGAATCGTCGATGTTTAAATGAGATTGTATAGCAAAGTGTTCGTTAAGAAATGTTGCTTTGTCTTTGTCATCGGTCAGCAGTGTCCCGTCGCGTCCAATGAGTGGGGATATTGTTTGATTTCGAGAGCGACCAATCATGCTTTTCAGTATGGAGTGGTACTTATGAGTGGTCTCGTGTTTGTGTTGCAGGAGGGTTTCACTTTGTCTTTGAAGTGCGTATCTCTGAGGTTTCTGTTGATGTTCGTCACTATGTTTCTCTGAACTTTCCATCGTTGCCAGTCGTTGTCACTTTGTTTTTGCTTTGCCTGTCTAAATAGTCTATCTCTTTTCCTAATTTGTCTCGTCAGCTCCGATGTTACCCATGGTTTGTCGTCTTGTCTGATGCGCACACGTTTTGTCGGTATGGTCAACTTGGCTGCGTCCAGTAGTCTTGGTAAATTGTCTTACTGCCTCGTTCACGTCGTTGTTAAGTATCCTATTCCAGTTGGTCCCGATCAAAGTATTTGTCAATCTGTCTACGTTTGTGTTTTTGAAATCAAGAAATTCTTTAAATCTCGTTTTGTCAGACGTATCATTTTTGAAAGTAAACTTGACGTAGACTGGAAAGTGGTCTAGATTTAAAAACGAGGAGAGTATTCCGCTGTCTTGCACCATTTCGATGTTATTGACAAATATTAGGTCACGAAGATTGTGCACGTTTTCGTCGATGCGAGTCGGGGACGTGATAAGCTGTGTCAGGTCGAGTGTCCGGGCTGTGTCCTCAAGTCTGTAGTCGAATATTGTCGTGCCACTGTTTCTGTTTGGTGTTTGAGTTTAGGTAAATGTTACCGGTGTTAAGGTCGCCTGTCAGAAGTATTCCCGTCGGATTGTACGCCTGTGCTGATGTTATGCTGTCCGTGAGTCGGTCGAGAAAGTCTTGCTGTCTGTCAGAGAAGAGATTAGGGGGAAGATATATCGAGCAAATAATGATTGTACAGTCTTTGTTTTTAATCATCGCCCATATCCATTCTTCACCGGGGAGTTCTAGGTCATGTAGTCTGGTGACGGGCAACGAGGAACGCGCGTATAGAGCCGTACTACCGCCTCTCCTGGTTCTGTGTCGTGTGGACGGTGGGTGTAAGTAAGTGATGCTGTAGAGGCTGGGATGAATTATGTCGTCTAGCTTTGTCTCAGTT